>JABASI010000725.1:0-33251 GCA_019776505.1 Tomocerus nigrus
AACCAAATTAAGAAAAAGCGCTCGAAGATATCAGGTCTCAAGTGCAGAAAAGGAAATTCTTTTCCTGAACAATCTATAAATTGTGGAGATTTTACAGCTAAATCATGTAACATCACTTCTACTGAGATACAGACCGTTCAAGTTGTAGAGAATGCTGACAATTTCAACCAAGATGCTAATTTTTCTCAAATAGAGTATACTTATCAATTAGAGAAAGTAGATGCAGCGGAAGATCCAGCCTCGAGTTCAAACTCACTTTTTGAAACGTCTTTTGAAAACGACTCTATTCTGCCTGATTTAAATGGCCACGATTCTTCAGTGCTTAGCAGTCCTAGATCGTCAAAATTCGCAAGTGCTGTACCGTTATCCTTCATAGGAATGACTAATCGAGGTATGCAACATACGGATATATGACTGGATAAAAAAATCCTCATTTTATAATATTTGTCCTGTGTACGATTTAGAATCCTAATTAATATGCCCCATCAATCCATATGACTCTTTATTAATATAAAAACCTTGTTTTCAGAGTTTCAGTACTTCTGCATTAAGAGTTTTTCAACAATGAAAGTGAAGCAGGATCTAATTATGAAAACATTAACAGAGCAAATAAATCGTAACAAAATTCTATCACTGTCATCTCGCTTTGCGGATTTTCAGTTTCCTATAGATGAAATGGCTGACTTTATAGCACTAGATGACCAAATTAATAATTCTTCTTCTACGAGGATTGATATGGTAATAATGATATGACAATACTGTCAATTAACTTAATAATATATATTTTATAACGAACAAAAATTGTTATTTTTGATATTGGGAAAAACAGAATAGTATTGTAAACGTTAAAATAACAATTTCAGATTTCGTGCTTGTCAGTAGTTGGAGGTGTAAAATTGTTGGATGTCACAAATACAGAATAGTATTGTAAACGTTAAAATAACAATTTCAGATTTCGTGCTTGTCAGTAGTTGGAGGTGTAAAATTGTTGGATGTCACCAATGGAATTATGAAAGCTCTACTAGCTGACAAACTGGCCTCACAATTTACTTTCCATGGCGCCACAGGGAAATCTTCGTTTTCAGCTTTAGGAATAAGTCAAGTCATTTACGGTAAGAAAAAATCACCAAAATGTTTAAAACATTTGAAGTTCATACTTCTGGCTAAATGCAAAATTATTAATGTATTTAATCTATGATAAAGTATAGAATTTGCTCCGTTAATAATATTTCTATATTAACCTGAATATGTAATGTTAATTCAGAATTACGCTATTCAAACAATTTCACGTTGAAACGTTCTTTGTCCGTGAGGAGGATTTAAATTTCACTCATGAAAACTTAATGTGTTAAAAACTGTACTTATTTATTTTTTAGCTGCAGTCCGTGGTACAGACGGATTTTCAAAGGCAACTAATGCAGATATTGGAAAGCACTTGATGATGTGGCTGATTCACGCAAAAGATAGAATCAAATTTCGGGAAAAATCACTAGAAAACAAGATTAAAGTATGTGCAAAGTATAATATAATATATAATATAATATAATAAGTATAATATAATATCTCGTTATTATAGTATAATATAATATACTATAATACCTTCCTTTTTTATCAAAATATTAAAATACAATTTAATATTTTATTTTGCAGAAAGCGGAAAAACAAAACCACTTACTTGACGATACTGACTAATTACCATCACCTTTCGAATATAATGTACATTCTACTTTGTGTCTGTAGACGTAAACTGTTTTAATTTAGTTTGTTAATTTTGGTATGTGAATTAATTTTGTCATTCAATACTAGATCCTATTTCTATAAAATAGTCTTCGGGTAGGAAAACAAAAAGGTTTTTATTGATAAATTACTTTTACTAATTATATGAAAAGCTGTTCTATTCATTGAGACACTAAACATTAAGGTTCAATTAATAATGCTAATCACTTATAAAATTTTGGTATGTGAATTAATTTTGTCATTCAATACTAGATCCTATTTCTATAAAATAGTCTTCGGGTAGGAAAACAAAAAGGTTTTCATTGATAAATTACTTTTACTAATTTTATGAAAAGCTGTTCTATTCAATGAGACACTAAACATTAAGGTTCAATTAATAATGCTAATCACTTATACTTACAATTTCTAAATCTAAATGTTATAGTTATTTATCGATAAATGTTACCTGCACGTTTTATTAATGTTGTTTTTGCATTGCTTTAATTGTCGTATTTGTATCTATAACCATATACCACTGTGTTTTTACAAAAATATTGTATATTTGAATTGCAGAAGTTCCTTTTATGAAGAGCTTATAATCATTTTCCTATTGTTATGATGTAGACACTAAGTATTAAGGTTCAATTAAGTATGTCCATCACTTAATATAACAATTATTAATAACATGCTATTCTTATTTGTCAATTTATATTAGCTATGCAATTTTAATATTTTTATATTTACTGTCAATTGTTGTATTTGTTATTATTGCTATCTGTGCTTTTAAATGTAAGAATAAAAATAATTTCACTCATATATTTATAATTTAGTAATGGTTATCTAAATGTTATAGTTATTTATCGATAAATGTCAACTGCACGTTTTATTAATGTTGTTTTTACATTACTTTAATTGTCGTATTTGTATCTATAACCATATACCACTGTGTTTTTACTAAAATATTGTATATTTTAATTGCAGAAGTTCATTTTATGAAGAGCTTATAATCATTTTCTAATAACATGCTATTCTTATTTGTCAATTTATGTTAGGTATGCAATTTTAATATTTTTATATTTTCTGTCAATTGTTGTATTTGTTATTATTGCTATCTGTGCTTTTAAATGTAAGAATAAAAATAATTTCCCTCATTTTAAGAATAATTCAAGCGTTCGTGCCATTTACTGAATTGTTTTATCCCTGATATCATATTTCATGCATCCATACAGTATCTTAAAGTTAGGTCTGAATGTATTCTTAATAATGTCATAATTATGATGTATCAGAATGACCACAGTTTCAGCTGCTTATTCCGATATCATGCGTCCTTGTATTAGCTGTCCTGAAAAGCGGACCTCTCATAATCTCCGAATGATGTCAAAATTATGACATCCTAATGACTCTATTTTGCTGGCTGGGAAGCAGAGATATCTCTCCTCTGGATTGTATAACACAAAAGTCACATACAAAAAGTATATCTTCCCTATCATACTGTTTATTGTCCCTGTAGTTCAAAGGTTAGTTGCTGCATCCTTCATACAACCTCAGCAAAACAAAAAATAACCAAAATTTGCAATTTTTGTGCTAAAAAAACGAAATAATTAAGATGAAATATTTTTTTAAGTGGGTGGCAAACAGTATTGAGTTTTGATCCGAATCATTTTAAATTCTTTTAAGAAAATATTCAATTTAGTTTGAGAAGAATTTGCAGGAAAAAACAGGCGACAAAGAAAAATTGGAAAATTTAATTCATAACATTTTGATTTAAAAAAGCTTTTTTCGGTGGTAGTGAAAGCTAAGTCGAGGATTATACCGAGAGTGTGCTGTACGATGAGTTTGTGCATGCGGAGAGATGATATACCCGATGTGCATTTCAATCTTAGGATTTTGCATGCGTTTTGAATAATAAGATCGTACCTGGTTATTTTGAGGGCATTCTTGACAGGCTCGGATATTCTTTTGACAGAGACTCGGGCGAGGATCATGATTCCAGCTACTGGAGGAATCATCTTTCCGTTGGCACGGATCCTATCAATAGAGGAGTCCGTGCCAACAGAAAGTATGAATTCACAAAACATTACGTAAGTATGTATGTAGGTATGTGTATACGTATGTATTGTAGTGTAGGGCTATCTAAGGGCTTCTCCTGTCTTTAGTCCATGTGACTTCTATATTACTTCTAAGCATAGATTCTCACAAAGGTATTTATTTAGCTCGTCATTGTGATATTATATTATTCTTTCGTGTGCAGAAAACTGGAAATAAATGTAATAAGGTGAAATACGGAAGTAGGCATAGCAGGACACAAATAGAAACGCGTCTTCGATCTCTATTTTACTGTCCTCCAAATGCATTGACTTTCTCATGTCCTGTCCACATTTATTTTATGTCAGGTTAAGTATGATAAAACGAATTTTGAGAAAACCACCCCTCACTTCCCTTTCCCAACAAAATCGTTAAACTTTACTTGACAGAAAAACAAAAATGCAATACAGTTAAACAAACGGAGACATTTTCTGATCATCAGCTTGTCTCTTTTTATATAAACTTTTTAAACGTAATGTTAAAATACCTAAATTTCAAACTCACTAGCTATTTCTAATTTTTAATAATAATATTTGGAAAAAATCGGAATAGATCGAAAATGCGATCAAAACATATTTATCTGAAAACAACTTTAGGTGAAAAATATTTTTCAAAACTTAATGAATATTCTTAGCAAATTCCTACTCCGACTTCGTTGGTAACTAAAAAATATTTCCTACATGGGAAAGTTTTTGTTAGGAGAAACTTACATTGATTTATAACGCACTGAATGCTGTAAGTGAATGCACAAGTGTAAAAAATGCAATTACCTAGATTGCAATACATCCTAGAACTACAGATAAAAATTCCTACAAATAAAGACTACACAACAAAAACTCGAATTTTTAAAAATAATTGTCAGAAAAGGATAATTTATTAGTGATAGTGCCTAGGTATACTAAAGGACGTGGGACTATTGAATGAAGAAATTAAGACAAAGACAAGTGCAATTTACTTCTGGATCTTTGTCTTAGAATTTTTCCATTATATTTTTAATTTTAAAAATAAGAATTGCAAAACATTTTAAATGTTTGTGCCGTTTCATTGTTTTTCTTTGCAAATGTATAATTATGTAGAGTATGGACGAAGAACTGGATGGCAATTTAAGATCACAAGATTCCAATTACATGTGTAAGGTAATGTAACTAATGTAAGTATAGTTATTCTATGTATGCACGTATGTATGTATGTACCTCTACTTGCACACTATAATATTATAAGCAAACAAGGCATTAACATCAGTTTATTTAAATCAAAAGTTTTGCGTTAGATATAATCAGTGTTAATTTTTTGCGAGTACGTATAATAACTGAATAATAAGCAAGCAAAAGTTATGACAAATAGAAACAGAACTTGTTTAATGGCAAACAATTTCTTATTGCCAACAGACAGACAGACAGGTACCTAAAGAAAACAGATTATAATAGCCGAGCAAGTATTTAAGTAATGCACCTTACATGTACGTATAAGTAGTTTATACATCTAAATGTAATTTACAAATATATCGATATGCTATAACATTATTATTACTTCAATGCGAGCAAGGCTCATGCATACGAAGGCGGGATGCGTACCATGTACATTATTGAAGCTTATTACTATAAATCTGTAGTGTTATTAGCATCAACTTCATAATCAGCAGAATTTTACAGCTTTTTATCTTCGTCCAGTTTTTTGGAAGCTCTTCTTGTTCGTGAATGTATGAATTATCACAAATACACTTAAGAATTTTTATGTACGTACTCCGTACTACTAATAAATAGTTCGTCAGTTAGATAGTATACATGTAAGATGAAAACATTTAACCATACCAACATATTTACCTAGCCGCTTGCACTGTTAACAGTGACATTCATTATTTAAATTATTTAATAGTCTTTTTTGCAGGGCTTGGAAATATTCCACTCGTCAACATTGCATGTGTACGCACGCTAAATAGCAACAGCAGCGCAGTGTCATACCCCTATAATTCTTAGTACTTAATTAACAAACCATAATTAGCAAGAACGTAATGAATAGGTAATTAATTTTGTGAATATAAACACCATAATGCATGATCAGATAAAGTGCTTATTTTTATCTGTGCTGCAAACGTTAGCAGGGTATTTGGTGTCATAGCACTCACTAGGCATAACTAATGGATGATATTCAATCCGACTGCACTACGATAGGTCAAGTCAGTAAATGCGGCAGCATATCTGGCAGTACATACAGAACATTAACATTATTATAAGCGGTTTTATCTGGAATAAAACTCATCTTTATATTTATGATTGACATGAAGAGAACGAGCATGATGTCAGAGCAAATACAATTCAATGCTTACATTTACATTACTTATAACTTATATATGGTCCAGAAATTTTTAATGACACAAAAGAACCTTAATGTTAAAATTAATATCTGATTTTTGACACGCATGCTATTTAAACACAATTTTTATAGAAATAATTTGATTGTGCTTTTTTGCAATCTTTTAATTCAAGCTCTGTTTAATTTAACACGCCTACCTATTGAAAACTTTAAGCTTCAGTGCAAGAAACAGTAATTAAAATATTGACACGATGTAAACTCGAAAAAAACTAAAATCAGTAACTATTTGTTATCACAAATGTAATTAAAGTCGACAATTTCCATGTTTTGGAGTAACAAATGCAAAACTCACGTTTCCAAGGTGTAGTTTTACAAGTATTGATTTTGATGGTAAAAATTCTTCGTATTTAGTAAAATCCTTTAAATTGATTGTATTTGTGGCCAGATAATTGTTGGGCTAAGTGATGGAGAGCAATGACTGTAGCCCATTTAAAGGATGTTGGATATCGTCAGTTAAAAAGTCTTAGTTGTGGTTTGAGAATTTATTAGTGATCGCAGGATGTCTATTTATGGGCTGAGAAATGAAAGCGTGGGCAATAATATTTGAGCAGTCATGCTCATGTTTTATGATAACGTAGTTAATGCAATTAAGAGATAACTGTAAATGCGACAAGCGACATTCAAATAAGATAGCTTACAGGGATGACTCAAAGTCAGTAGGTAATGAACGTTGAAGATGTCCTCTCGAAGGAACAATGTCTTGCCTTTATTGCATGTCATTTTTGGTTTTGGCCAAAAAGGGAGATGCTGAGCTGAAGTTGCTTCAACTACAAGGAATCTCTCAAATCCCAAAGGAGATTCTGTCCAATTTTTGACATTGAAGACGCTGAAGTTTTCCAACTAATTCTAAGTAGCTAACAATGAGTTTTGGTGGCCGCAAAGGAAAATGATAAAATCAGTCGTAACAATTGAGCCATAAGTCAAGTGAAGTGCTTGGTTATGGAAAGTGTCCAAATTGTAGCAATATGGAAGTAGATTATCTATCAGTTAGGGTTTTGTGGGGTGGATTGCGGCTCGTTTCCTGCCATATTAGCAACCAGATGGATTGATACGCAATAATATGCTTATTATTTGAAGCAATCATATTTAATGGCTTAACAATGAGCTGAGCAAAATCCTCCTCACATCACGACATTATAATCCTCATGCACATTTATTATCTAACCAAAAGAAATGAGAGATTGTTATATCACGGCAATAATGTATATTACTATATGGACGAATAGCCTTGAATAAAATGATGACCGCGAAACACTTGACTACTACTACTACTCTATTCAACTACGCATATCCGGCAACACAATTTCTTCCACAGATCAAACAATGCTGTGCTTACATATCCTATAAAAATTATCTCTATGCATTCTGGAGCTAATAAAGAACTAATTGGCACAATATACATTGTTACCGTGTAAGATCTTACAGTTTAATTATGTGCAGGGTACTAATATGTATAAAATATCTGCACTTTATATATACCCTGTGATATAATATTAATATCATGGCACGATCTCAACTCAACTAACTATCCATGGAGAATTCAGGTGTTGCATTTGCATACTATGTAGTTTGTTACTGTATTGAGTGAATGAAGAGTTTACCTAGTCTTTGAATATATAGGTGTCGATGACATAAAAGCCACATAGATGAGACATAGCTACGACTAGATACACTTCAGAGTCACCTTTTTTAAATATCTTGACAATAGATAGATAATTGTGAGTATGGAGACAAATATGGAATCCCTGCTACTTTCCATTGCAAATCTTAAATTTAAAAAGGGCATTTATTGTTATAGATTGCCTCTTTACGCCACGTTGTCGTCATTAGAGTTGATTGTTAAAAAGAGAAGTCGTAATAAAGAATAAATATTGTGATAAACTTTATGACACTGATAAGTAATAAAGATCTCCATATTCGTTAGGTACCAATCATAATATGCACAATTAATGTGCGGAGTGACCTACCTAAACAACTGCTCATTGTAGTAATTGTCAGTCTAAAAGGCTAAAGAAGAAGGAGCCAGAAATTTGGATTCTGCATCTTTGTCACACTAATAAGTTAAATCAACACAACGAATCTTCTTAGTGGTGTGGGTGATATGAAAATGGGTGCATGCATACAGTAGTTGCTAAGTACCTACATAATTTCCATAGTAAAAGACAGATCCATATTGTGTGTAGGATATGACCATGATAAGTCTGCTGCTGCTCGTCGTAGCCCCGTCGTCAGTAGTTAATTGAAAGTTTTAATCGGGTAAGAGTAAGAGTCGACGTAGAGAGAGAGAGAGAGAGAGAGATGAGTAGTTAAGTTGGGAGCAGCGTCGTGTTACATGGATTACAGGGAAGATAAAGGGAAGGAAAGGAAGAAGAGAGAAAAGGGAGGGCTGTTGAGCAAACTGTCGTGTCGCATTATTATGTAGTTATCTTTAGTAATAGAGAAAAGAGCATGAGCGTGTAAAGCCTAATGTAGATGACATGTATGACAGCGGAGGATGGATTTTATGATTCTCTTTATGGATAGACGAATTCTAATAAGAGAACACTAATAGTCAGAGCCGTTCTTCGGAGTTGAGCACATGGCAGCTCTCTTCTGGACGACTCGACTCTGCCACTGCACGGAGGAGTAGCAAGGGAGGTGGTGGAAGCAGTAATAGAAAAGTGGTGGCAGGCAGAGAGGGATATAGTGGTTCGGTGGAGGAAGGCAGAGATTAGTAGGAGATAGTCGGAGGACTAAGTAGTGCTATGATGTGGCTATATATTATTAAGTAGAGAAGATAAGATAGAGAGAGAGAGGAGTGAGTAGAAGAGAGAAGTGGGATATTTACCTCACGAGATATTGTAAGATCTGCCTAGGCGGTGTGTAAGGTGTCTTCCCTTCCAAAGCTTGTTTTTCTGCCTGCGCCAATGTCTCTTGCAAATTTTTCCGAATGGACCATACAGACGGACTCAAAACTGTTGTCTCCATCCTGGCTCGTGTGTAATAAAGCTGCTCCACTTTTAGTTCACTCGCTTGCAAAATCACACTACAGGGAATGAGTTAAGTTTGAACAGAGAACGTTTACGTTACACGTGAGTCCACATGAACTGTGTGTCGTGGAGAAGAGAAAGAGTGGCGTCAACAGACGTCGGAGGATGTGAGGAGACTTTTAGTCCACGACAACGATACTTTTGATATTTGCAGACGCCCTGACAGAAGATCTCTCTATACTCGCAAATGGGGATAATGAGGGAAAGGAGAGAGATCTGTGATCTTTTCCACGCTTACTATAGACTCCTGTCTTAACCGGAGCTATTAAATAGTGCGACTTGCAAAACGGGAGGAGAGAGAGAGGCTAAACTCGCGTCAACTGGCTTAGTTACTTAGTGGAGATTATAGTTTTCTTTGCTACGTGGCTTAGTTGAGATGAGTTGGGTCCGCGGAAAGCTAATAATAAAAGTTCCTAGGCTCTCTGGTCAAACGGAGGATGATGGAACAATGAAATTCAGCTGGATTTGTTGGAGGAGAGGAGTAGTGAACTGAAGGCAGGGTTCGCGTCGACTGACTTGACGTCCCTCCACTCGCCCAGACTAAGACAATCGTCTCTGTCTCTCTCTCGTTCAACTTGAGGATCTAAGAAGCTCCCTTCCCTACACCACCACGGCCTATGCTAATAGATATCTAACGAAGTACGCTGATTTGAGAAAATTCAGTGGCTGATATGACCGCTGAACTTGTCAGAGAATTCTATGGGTCAACTTGCGTTGGACTGGGCTAAAATCGGTGGGAGATGTTTTGGGATCGCAACCGAGATGAGGACTGATTGCTAATGTGATCGTCATTGCTTTTAAAAGTGAAGGTCCCTGCAGAGACGTTCGTGAGAGCTTGAGCTCGAGTGCACTATGCACTGCACCTACCCCTAACCAATATTATCTATCCACAATAAATATTAACTACTATACACGCTCTGTGTGTGCGTAGCCTGTCCACACTTCGCCTCACTCCTGTCCTGACTCTGACTGAGCTAAGCCCTACTAACTAACTACACACAAATCCCTAGCAACTAGCACAATATGCAATGAGCAACCAATCACAATACCTAGTCGTCCAAACCTCTCTATCATCAACTTATGCATTGTCAGCTCTTCTATCTCCTCGACTATTATTCTCTCTCTCCTCTGTCTATGTTAAATTATATCTACCTACAGCCAAGCAACTAATAGGACGCTACTCACTTTCCTATGTAAACTAACTACAGTCTCTCTCCGCCTGCATACACTTACAGACTTACTTACTGCACTACACATTATACAATTACATTGTGTAGATACAATTAGTTAATGTGGATGCTGATGCTGCTGCTGTGATGTGGTGGATTGTCAGAGGAGAGGTTAGTTAATGCTCCCACACTACACTCTTACACTCCATCCATCAACAAATACACAGCTTCTCAATAAACGATAAAATAATAGATTATGATTATGCATAATGTCAGGCCATGCTGTGAGATATTGGCAGAGATATCCAATTACTACGAACAAATACTGAACTGATAATGACGAACAGACGCTCACTCTCTCACAGCTCACTTACTTGGAGACTCTTTCCCTTTTGCCACCATTGCCTTCCCACCGTCCATGCATTCTATTTTCTGGATCAATCTACGTCAGACTCTCTTTCTTGAAAAACAAAGCTCAGAATCAATGCATCACTCAGCAAATGATTTCTTAAAATAGACACCAATAATACTAATGATGCTTTTGCTTGGCGACTTTGCCAGCTCACATTACTAAATGTTTCTGATACATCCTGTCACATAGGCCCACACTCACATAACCAAAGCGTGGAAAAGCGACGACAACATCTTGAAGATTGATCTTATCTATGCTTCATATCGTGGGAAGCAAAATATTAAGATTTATTCGATTATTTTCCGATTTGACCAATAAATTCTTTGATTCATAAACCAAGTTCATAATGAAACACGGTATATATCCGTGTACGCATGAGGCTGCTAACTTTTCACATAGTAAGAGATGCAAATACATCGCAGATATTTTGCGTAGGTATCTTGCTACTGTATTAAGTGATCATAACGGTCGTCATTCATAGTGTGCCTATATACTGTCAAGTAGAATCATTATATGTAACTCTCATTCTGAAAAATGGAAATTCCGCAAAAATGCGTAGATATCGTGACTTTTAACATGACAGGATTCAATTTTTACATTAAATTTTGTGGCTTAATGAAAGACAATTAGAATATATAGTATACTTATTATAATATTGAGCACCTATATACGGAATTACGATAATCTCTTCGTTTGTGGAGTATTTATGAGGTATATGGAACTGTTCTTGTAATCCATATGTATACAAGCATCACATAGTAATGACATGACATGAACATGACTGTTGAATTATCCTATTCTGGTTTCAAGTTAGCAAAGTGAATGTAGCATTGCCTATGTGCATCATTAAAATATTAAACTAAACGCTCTGACATGCTCACACTATCATCGAAAGGGAAAAAGACAACGTTTTGCATATTAGCCATTGCTAAGTGAGCACACATGATATTAGCTACATTACATTGTGTGTTGAGCTCTCTTTATCGGTCTCTTTACATTATGCATCTCTAATCTGCATGTGTGTCGATTGCTCGTAAGAATATCCCCACTCCATGCATATGTACAAAGTGCAAACTTCTACCCACGCACATAACTAATTCAGCTAACGCAAATGTGTACCTTTATTTATATTTTATCAATACTCGCTAACTTACAGCGTACTAATCGTAGTAAGTTGTTTTTGTAGATATGGACGACTGCTATTACTTATTGCTGAAGTCAGAAGTAGCTTTACCAATGCGATTGAATGCTAATTTTAGTGACGTAGTTTTACAGCCTTTTGTCGTTTGTATAATTATGCACATAGGAGTAGATGGTCGTTAAGGTAATCCATATAAACTCCACTCCACTACTCATGCATTTGATAAGGCAGCAAACGAGAGCCTGATGCATGCAATGAGCTAAAGTATCGACAATGAGACATAATCATAGATAAGTTTGTTTCGTCGTCTCACTTTAATAGCAGAGACTAATCAGGCCATAAAAACAGATCCTATTATGAGAGCATCTGTTAAATGGGAGTTTTTGTTTTACGGGGCCAACGGATTAACAAGTGGTTTATCTTCTTCCCTGAAATGGAAAGTCTGTTTAAAGGGAAATTTTGTCTCATTCCATTTGGAAATCTCAGTTTCAAATGAAATCCTTTAAAAGTAAATGTTTTATGTTTGGAGGAAAGGGGATTTATTATTAGCGAGCTTAATGTATGTCCAAGTAGGATGTAATTATTTTATGGTTGTTAATTCGGAGGATGTACATAAAAGTGCACATAAGCAAGTAGAGGGAAATAGTCAATCAGAGTCGGCAGTAGTTTAAGTTCTATTTTATCGCCTTCGACTATTAACTGTCAGTGGCTTCTCGTAAATTTTGCATTTTGTACTGTCCCCAATAGCACTGATATTTATTCATGTTATACAACAAAAGATTTCTTACATCACATAAAGAGGATCTTAGCGTCATCACACATTTTCTAAGTACTTAAATTATATGTATAGTGTAGAATAGCACTACTGCTAATGAATGTAATGAATGAATGGTTTGCGATTCATCATCTCTCGCTGCCTTGCATATTATTTCTCACTTACTGTCAAGTCATGTTTATTTCTAAAATGAAAATGTTTATTCACCCTATATAGAGCCAACGCAGCAGAAATAATGTTTTTGCCACTGTCAAAAATGTGCCGTTAAAGAAATGATACGTTTGTTTGCATGAACTAATTCTCATTTTCGATGAAAAGAGTACAAAACTTGCTAGTTTATTTGTGGAATACTAGTTTTCGTTAGATCAGAGTATCAGAGTCCAATGTGACTGTGGAGGTCAAATAAAAAATTACACAAATATGGAAAATACTCTCAATAAATTATAAATGCTCAAATTAACTCACTTATAGTGCCCATGCTTATGTAGTAACTATTGCTGAATTACATTGATGCTTTTTATTTAGCTTCCCTTTTTACATTATAATGAGCACTAAAACGTGACTCATATTGTTCCGTGGGTATGATCTACCTCTTTAGTCAATGTAAAAGCCCCATGTCATTCATGTCAGTTTTGTCAATCTTAATTCCGAACTTATGGTTATACAACTTATGATTATGTATGATATGTAATAACAATAAGATATTAGTAATCCATCAAGCTCTGCTTGTCCAAGCTCAGAGGTGACTCTACGAATATAATGAAAGCTATCTAATTTCCATATTGCTGTAGTACCTACAGCTTGTTAATGCATCAGCACGTTTTGTTCGCACACTTTTCGATAAATATTGTGTTGACTTTAAGGAAGACCTAATAACAGTATCTAACATTTGTATGGTATCTTCATTTATTGGGATTATTATTACTCAATTGTTCTGGAGAATTACACATACGATACCTAGGTATATGCTATAATAATAGCTTAGGTATTCTATGTTTGCTGAATTGCCCTTCATCACATTGGATTGTGAACTGACAAATGTAATTAATAAAGGAACCCCACCCAAGAAAATGTCTCTGTTATACTGTTCTCACTAGTATGCGGAACATAAGATCAAAGAACAAAAACCTGTATTTTATCTATTTACAATATTACAGTAATAACTAAGGTACACAAACAATTATATTATGGGATAGGTACGACGTACGACTATGATATACACTCATATAATAGATAGATAATGTATCATACATACGCGTAATTCTAATTTACGGCGTATCACAAAACCATTCAGGTCACTAAATGTAGGTATGTAGGTTTTAATATATTTCAGCCATAGGTACTGGTGGAGAAGTCCATTACATATTGATAAAATAAAACCTCTATAAATTAAAATCCCAAAATACGCATATTTTTTACTTCTATCTTTACAATCTTCTGAGACAAAACTTTTTGAATATCGTGTGTTTTCTACGTTTTCTACGTAACAAAACCTTCTTGCAAAAAATCCACCGTGTAATACTTTTGATTTTTTGACTTTCTATATTTTTGGTCACTAATCAACGCTACAACATATATATAAAATTATCCGCTGCAAAATTTCAATGCCAATTCTTGTGTTTGAGACTAACCGCGCCATAGGAATCGTGCGAACAACCATCCAAGTACCTTTCAAGGTTTTGTTAGCACTGTGCACGGTGTGCACGGTAACTATGTCAGACAGGTGCAAGCAAAGCTACATAAATACAATTAGAGCATACATTTGTAGATGAGCTAGAAACTACTTGTCGTCCAGCACGACATACTCGTCATGAACATTGTAGCAGTTTTGGCTGACTAAACTGAATGAAAGCAATATTCAATAGGAAATATAGAAAATTTGGCTTAGATAACGATGCAACAATAATATAAAGAAGCCCTCTTTCTCCCCATATACTAAATATTCACAAACGCATTCTAATGGCTCAGCAGCCTACTACGTTCTCCCTTCCGAATTCCATGAACTGCAAAAACACAGATACATAAGTATAATGCACTACTCTACGCTCCACAGATATAAGTATAAAAGGATTAGTAACAGCAACAATAGATTCTGTCGGAAATCTGTCGGCCTGTTGAGGTTGAGATGTCTATGCACTCTATTATTGTTTACAATTTGTTTTAACGTGGCCACTTTGAAGTTCCTTTACGCATTTACAAATTGCGAGCAACAAAAGCCATAAGAATTTGGAAAATAGCTTATGATAATGTATTTGTAGATTTATCTACGTACAGATACACAGAAACAGCATTCACCTTTATCTACACACGTATTGTCTGTATCGTTTTTAAACATCGTCAACCGAGAAGCGACGTAGAGAAATCTGGATTCTAGCCGAGTATGCATGTATATGAATTGTAGCCGTAGGCCAGCGAAGGGAACCTGCATCTATAACAATGAAATTTGAAGTGCTATATGCTATAGAGATAAAAATAAAAGCCAGGGTATCAGGCCAAAGTAGCAATTGTATTTGCGTTGTGTTTCAATGAGATAACTCTTCCTTTCCTGTGGCCATTTAAATGTGATTGCTTTTCGGCCGTCAAAAGACAAAGTACAAAGCATCAGAGAAAAGACGCAAATACAAAAGAGGCGAGGAGGAAGCAACGGAGACATGAATGGAATAGACTATAGACTAAATCACAGAAAGAATGACAATAACCAAAAATGAGATAGATTATTTATCCTGTAATTTTATTCGCAACTTTGGGCAGCCATAGTAGATAGTCGTAGCTAGCAACGGAAACGGAATAGAATCATGACGCAAGCAATGGCAGGAGCAGTAGCTAATGTCCAACTTTGTATTTAGATATTTTTACTGTGAGATTTATATGCAAATGGAAGTCTTAACATTAATACTTATTTTTAACTAAGTCGTCATGCCACTTTCACGGATTGCCCAGGTGGACGGCATTAGAGTTCCACTCTAATGCCCTGAAAAAGGAAATACTTTTTTGATGTTCGTATTTTCTCGACGCGAGCATGAGGTAGCAGCTAAGAGGATTTTGGCTGTGTTATTGTCCTGCTGTATTGTTGTGATGTCAGATATGAGATGAAAGGTGTTGGAGTTGATTTTGATATATGGCAGCATTTGTGTGCCATATCTCTCCCCAATGTCTTTCCTGTCCGGCCATGAACAGCGTTTCATGTCCCGTCCTATCTTGCCACCTTTCACCTTCCATTCTACTTCTGTTATGTTGTGAATTGACTTGACAGGAGAAAACTGTCTCAATCCCAAATCCCACACCTCCTAACAAGCTAATGAACATGAGCCATTCCGACTGACTCAAACCTTCTCCATTCTCCACCAAAATATTACTGCGAAGTAGTGCGAAGTTGCACAATATCCATAGCTAGCCCACGCAGGCCACTATTGCCACTAGCTAAAATACTAGTCTACCTAATATCTCTACTTTCGGTACTATTAAAAGTCATCTGCCCAAACCCGTTGCAATAATAATATTAGTAGATTGTCAACTATAACATTAAGGAAACTTATAAGTTTCCCGATTAGTAAATATAGTGATAGTATTATTTACATTTTAGCTTGTCAGACAGGCACATAATTATTTGTAGCCCGCATGTATCACATGCTTATAATATAATAAATACTGTAGGCAATAGACAATAATAACTATTTTTAATAGTTTGGCACACTTTTCGTCTTTAGAGGCACGCACAAGTACAAGTAACACAACTCATCTTACACTTTTAAGTTTCTATCCTTAATGAATTTTTGGCACAGACCAATACGTAGGATGACTCTTCTAACCTTCTAGCATTGTGAAGAGCAAGTTTAAATTGCAAAAAATTTCCGAACTACTTAGCTATAGACATAACCAACCATAAGAAACTTCCAATGACAGTGCCATTACTATTTATAACTGTTAGGGCTGAAACAAAGAATCGGATTCCAATTCTGTGGTGAATACAAAATGTTAGTAAATGAATGAAATGATGAAATTATTAGCGCTAAATTATTTGATGTATTTATTTAGTCAGGAACTAGACTTTTTTCACTGACGGGACTGCTTTCGTTCGAAGTTACACCAAACTCAAACCGGCAGGTAAAAAGTTGACGTATAATTCAGTCAAATTATGATTAAATATGTAGTCATTGTACATACTTAGAATAATTAAAATTGGCTTCACTTATACATATTATTTGTAGCTGCGTACTTAACATATGCTGTAGTTTCTAATCTTGTGCTTCCAATGTTGTGCTTCCAATGTTGTGCTTCCAATGTTGTACCACCTAGTGCTGTAGTACTATCTAATGCAATACCACCAATAATGTGCTGTATCACCAACCGAACTTGCAAACATTTGAAGTTTTTCTGGCTAACGATAATACAAAAAACAATGCTTCGGCGGCCGCCCAAACATTAACTTTTGCCGACAATATTGTTGGCAATGATTTCTGATGACTACGACTAAGACCCTAAAAACAACTTGCTTTTTTCTGCGTGGGTATCTATAGTGTGCAACATAAATAGTTCATGTAATTACTGTGTTGCCTGTTAAGGAAACAAATGTAAATTTGAGAAGAGAGAACAGTATTATTAGCTATCGATCCTCTGGTGAGGCTGTACTAGCAGTTTTACTGAATACTGACGTTGTTTGTTAACGCAATTTACGTTTTAAACATTTAAATTAAAAAAGGGAAACGCCAAATTCCAAAAATATTACTCTTTCCAAAATGAAATGGAATGTCGCTTAAATGACCGTTATTGCTGAATATCTCTTAATAACAATGTTTGAATTAAACTACATACCTATGATAAAATAATGAAACTACATTTGATTTTTGTTTCGAAAACAAACATTGTATCTTTGTCATTGCATGTTTTACATGAATTGGCATTTGCATGTAAATGGAGATTTTGATCCATTTACAGCAAATAATTCTATCGGATCCGAAAGTCCAAAAGTTGCGACACACAATAATAATACTACTACTACTGTAATCATTGAGCTTTTGTAATTTTCGAGATAATATTTATATTAAAACGTGCTAAACACCTGCGCCAGCACGTCCTCAGCACATTGTAAAAACGTTTCTTGCATTTTCTGGCATTGTGGACGATAAAAATTTCCTTCTTTTGCCTAGCCAGCCTAGCCTAGCACCTCCAGTTTACTAATAAAGGTTTAGTTGGACATAATTCCCCACGTCTAAAAATGAGGATTGTTTTTTCAATGTAATTCCAATATCGCCGTTTGTAGGATTTGACCTACATGTTTTTCAAAGCATCGGGTATCAGAAAAATGTGATGTTGTCATAATTTTCCAGGAACTTACTATTGGCCTATTGGACGCATTTTCTTAAAATGCACAAAAATGGAAGGAGAATAAAGTAAATAAATAGTATTGAGGGGCTTGAGGTTGCTTGAGCCTGTATTCTTATTTTTAGTCTTATTGTCCAACTAAGCATGTGTTAATCTTGGAGCATGCATTTGTAAAGCATGGATTAAGGTTAGAAGTAGACAGTTGCAATAAGATTGGGATTTGGCGAAAGATTCACAAAACATTGTAAGGATTAACATATAGTAAATAATAGTGATATTCTGACCTGTAGTAAATCAAGTTGAGCAAGCAGCGAGGGATTGAGAGAATAGGAGAGAGTGACGGTAAAAATGGAGCTAATGTCGGCTACAGTAGATTAGAAGGGATATATTATTGGCTCTTTTTGTTTGTACTATTGTGTTGCGGGAGATATTCTGTCGTGTAATCAATTTGTTTTCTCCTAGCAGTCATTGTGCCATTGTGCATTTTCCCTTTCTCCACTCTTGTTTGGCTCAGACTGCTACTTGGACTTGACTAGTGACGGCCTGGAGTCGGGCTCTGTATTATTTCTAAGTACCTAAGTAAGTAACTGGTGCGGTGGTGGGACTGATGGAGAAAGAAGTTTGAGGAGCACGACGGGAATGATATGAGCGCAAGTGGAGGTATAACTTTGGATCTGC
Source organism: Tomocerus nigrus (assembly GCA_019776505.1). Lineage (NCBI taxonomy): Eukaryota > Metazoa > Arthropoda > Collembola > Entomobryomorpha > Tomoceridae > Tomocerus > Tomocerus nigrus. Next base: position 18,701 of record JABASI010000725.1, read on the forward strand.
ACGCCAAAAGCTCACGCCATGCTCTCTCTCTCTCTCTCCGTCTCCTACATAATACACAACAGAACATAATAATATTATAGCTAGTAGCTAATCGTATGCCGTGTGTCGTATTGTGCGGAAAACGATGACAATGACAACGTCGGCTCTGAGGGTTGACTTGACTGGGATTGGAGTTGTTGGAAGTGGAGCTGGTTGCCTGACTGCATGCTTGAACTAAGTAAGTAAGTCAGCTAAATTGGATTGCATCCCTCTGCCAGCCTTCCCTCATATGATCATATTATTATATGCAGCTAGTACCTAGGTAGGTGTTTAGCTGGAGTCGGGAAGGACAAGAACCCAGCCACCTACCTAACAACAGAGAGAATATATTTTTGAGCACTAATAGCAGAGAATATTCGCAGTTGGAGTTGATAGGAGGAGGATGTTGTAAACTTGTGTCCTCAAGTCATGTACAAAGTAAACTTTTAGCAAGTAGGTAGGTAGGTAGGTAGGAAATAAAGCATATTATTCACATGTCACAGTCTAACTAACCAACTAACTAACTAGTTATTCATAGGAAAAGTATTAGCAGGCGAGGGAGAAAGTACCTACGCAAAGTAATTGACTATGTTTCCATGTCTATGTAATGTCTGTATTTATCTTTCTTTTTATATGACTCATGCCGGGAGAACGTGCATGGACAAAGATACGACGACGACAATGCAAAGTGAGATGAAAGTTGTTCTGTATAAGTCGCGCTTTGTATTTCTGATGTGTGTGTGTGTGTGTGTGTGTGCTCATGTAGTACACACTTACACACATAGCACTCGTCGTCGTTGACGTCGTCGACTCTTACTGATCGTGTCGTGTGAGTTTGAAAGCTGCTTGCTTACTTACGTACGATTAGCTTAGCTTTTCTCTCGCATAATGTCTCTATGACTTTTAGCTTTTGTGACAACGCGCTTGTCTCATTCATTACCCGGAAATTTCCTGTCATTCCTAAATTGCCTGTGTGAACAAGTAATCGGAGGTAATCCTGAAGTTGATTGTTGTAATATATTCTCTACTGCTCCTACAACTAAATACGTTCTGCTCCACGTCAAACAGCTAACCAAACAAGATTCACCGCCGCCTTTCTCTTCCCCACTCTTTATCTACAGCCCTCTAAATATGAGACCTTTGGGAAATTATTTTTCTACCCAAAAACTTTTTTGTTAGTTTTGTATTACCATCCTACCTGCCTACCTGGCCAAACCTCTTTAGCAAATCTAAATATCTCACTATTTATACATTATTATTACATACAAATGTACATAGACACATATCCACTGCATTCCTGTCAATACCCGCACTAACTCCCCTCTGACCCCTCTTCCCTTTCATCTGCTGACACTCTAACATTCCCAGTCTCAACGTAACACAATACGGAACACACGGTCACAGCACATTTCCCTAATGAAATAACTACACGACGAAAGAAGTAAATATTACCTGGCAAATAAATACCTCCTCTACGTAATATTAGTATATACCCACGTCACATTCTTTGTCTGTCTTTTTCTCCTCTTGTAGCACGACTTTTGAGACCTTTCACTTTTGCTATAAAGATGGCAATTTCAATCCTTTTATTGACATGATCATTTTTATCATACGTTATTACATTTGAAACCGTAAATAAGAAATAATTATTTTGAAAAGGAATGTTAACGCAAAAAGTATACAATTTATTGGAAAATAATTTATGCTCACATACATTACCATACGATTTATATTAATTATTTGATTTTAGCCTTCCTTAAATCCTCAATTCCTCAATTTATCCGTGCTTTGATTTTTAGCCCAGGGTACTGCTCTAAAACTCGGAGGTTTCTAAAGTGATGAAATCGTAAAATAAATGCAAAGGCAACTTCAGGGTAAAAAAAATACAAATAAATAACAAATGTCCCTTTACTCTGAGCTGCATAACTCTCTTGATAATAATAAGTAAATAGAGCGTGGCAAAAATAGTGACGGATGTAATAAAACAGTTTCTCCGAATAATTTTATGATTGTTCTTTGCTTGTAGGGATATCTATAAAGTAGGTTGATCCTATACATATACAGATTATTACTTGGCGTATATTGACTATACTACTAGCTAAAAAATATATCAATCAGATCTGAATAATAAGCTATGCACTTGCACAACGCATAGGTTATGAAGAGAGAGTTTGTGTATGCTAAAGCAGTAAATAAGGGGATCGTGACTGAAAATGAGGATTGGAAGACAAAAAGAGAAGAAGTAATCAAATCTCAAGAGAAATATATTTTCTGGCTTTCCCATCGATATTCTAGGCATTATTGTCTTAGCTAAGAATATCTTTAGGCAGAATCCTCTGTGAGGGAGAAGAAGCTAAGATTGTGTGACGTGACAACAGCTACATACATTAGACGTATAATACGGAATGGAGGAAGTTTGAAAATTGAGTTGCAATGTATTCATAGCACAAGGCATTCAACCAATGCTAATGGTATCAACGATTGGCTTACTTATCTCAATTCCCAAACAATGCTCAACTCCCTTGTCTTGTTTCCCGAAACCTATGTGTATACTGTCAGGCATCGTATTTCGTATACATGCCTAGATATACATTCCTTCCTTATAGAGGAGAAGACGAGATATAATTATGATGTTTATATGTTTTATCAGGGAGGGAGATGAACGGGAATTTCGTCAGATGTTATGCTAGAAGAGATATAGATGCCCACTTTTTGGATCATTATTGCTCCAGCTCTCGTTTCACCACACTCGGGAAGAAATAATACTTTGTCGGATTCACAGACAGACGGAGTCAGTCACTAGTCCATCTCCATCCATTCCACTCGATATTTACTCCCGCACACAGAATTAGACTGGCAAGCAAATATAATAATAGAAAATAAGAGACAAAATTGTTTGAGCTGGAAAGCTGACAGAGTTGAGAGTTGAATGCCGATTGCTGGCGTAAAGTGAATGTAGTGTTATTCCCTCTCCACATATACAGATACTCTAAGGAAATAGTAACGATAAGCTCAGTCTTTATTTGCTTGTTAGAGACACTTCGAGGATTACATTTGAGCCAAGATGAATCGAGTGGAGCCGAGTGGAGGACAAGTGCTACTCTGGAGTAAACAACAGAAGCAACACAAATACAATTCTCCCAATTGATACTACAAACAGATAATTGTGTAGCTATGTCTATCTGTCTATACGTGGCCACCGAACTTCTTTCCTTCCTAGTAGTCACACTCACACAACCATTTTTGGTCTCTATTATTAGCGCTGTACTATGCACGAACTATGATTTTTTTATTTCCTCTAGAAAACAGAAGGAAGACTAGAAATCTATTTCTATTTATCATGTTTGTTTTAGCATCCTTGTGTCGTGTCGTGTCTGTTTTCTATTGCGATTTTGTGATTAGGATAGGGAGTAAAGGTACGCTTCAATATTCCAGCTAAGTACTCGCTGTTTGTTTAATAATATGTTATCTACTTACAACACTGCATAGTGCATGCACTTGTCTAACAAAAGATGATTGTATGCTTAAAAACTGGGTTATGATGTTGTGCAAGACTCTGTGCCTGAATGGTAGTAGAAATGTCACCGTAAAGGGAAAATGTAATCACTTTACTTTCAGCGGAATCCAAGTTGGAAATTTTCAGGATTGATACGGAGACATGAATTGATTTCTTGCATAGGTTTCAGACTTGTTTTCCTTTCATTCGAGATTAGTTGAGTAGTGGCACTATCCTTAATAATTTAGTTCAATGGCAACCTTTGTTTGCCTCTTTTCCTTTAAAGTGTAAACGAACCCCCACGCTATTTAACCTACTGCTCTGAATTGTCTGCTAGCTTCGGCCTTGTATTTTGTATCATTTACATTTGTTTGCTCGGTTTAATGTAATCCCATCTGGTTTTCCCTATCTCTTCACTTTTCAACTTTTCCTCTCTTTCACTCAACAGACTTATAGGATACGCCACTCTCCTCGCCTCCTCGCTAAATGGAAATTGGGAGCTAGTAATGACATCGTTGTAAAAAAGATCCACGCCTAACGCTTCTTAAGATCCTTTCTTAAAGTGCTCTACGATGAACACGACGACGTAGTCAAATGCCATCGCATCTACTTATAAAACACCGGCTATTTGTCAGATACAATAAACTTCATTGCACCTGCTAAATAGGTAGTCCCTCTAGCCACAAAATTCTATATAAACATTTAGCGTGCCCTAAATTATGCCAAGATTGGTCTTTTTTGACCATTTTGGTAATATTTACCTATTATGTACATATATTATGCCATTTTTTGTCTTTGTGTTATTTTTATCCGTATATATAAAAAAATCTCATTTATATAATGCTTAAAATTTGTTCACCGTATATTAAATAAGACATGAAAATCTGTGAAGGTACAAGTGTGCAAGATATAGCAAGACATAGGGAAATTTAGTAAAAAGCAGATAAAATTAATTACATTTAAATTTGCTACTTTAGACCTTCGTGCATAAGTTTTCATTTGCAACTTTGAAACCTGAGAAGAAAAAAACGTTTTCTTTTTCTTACTAAACCCCTAAAGTAAAGGAGCAAGTTGATAAGTAATTGAAAAATCCAAGAGAGGTTTCACGTAGGGGGCCATTGTAGTCTATTATTCTATTATGGTGAAGGACGAATTATTTTTGAAAACATTGACATTCCATTACTTAGCTATGGCTATAACTAAATATACACGGGCTATGTCCTATAAAGCTGCACGCATAATATAGTTATAAATACGAAAAATATTTCTGTATGAAAGTGAAGGCAATAAATAAGAAGGAAAATAACAGTTTGCCATTGACGCAACGTAAATTTAAATGCCCTTACTATACCAGTAGAATCAAGAATCCTATTTGAAATAATATTATGCAAACATGTGGAAACGTATAGAGTTAGAGTCTGCCGAATATTGGGAGGTAGGTATGAGTCATAATAATAATATTTTGTGTACAGTCAATTATTATGTCATAAATTTAGCATTTGAACTATAGAAATGATAAGAGTATAGTGACATGAGGAAAGAACGGACTATTCCCTTTGGTGGAGTCTGAAGTCGGAAAGGACTAGAAAATAATGGCTTATTGAGTTGAGTTCACTTGACTTGTCTCACTCAGTTTACTGGGTCTGTAGTTCAAGGCTCTTCATGGCCCTATTAATGTTTACAAAGTGAACAATGATGTATTTGTCCTGTTTGTCTGTACTCTCTCTTCTTCTGTCTACTTGCATAGGGAGCTTATAGGCGATGTGTATAGATTGACTGCCTGTTGTCTGTTTCTGACTTGACTTGGCTGCCTGTCTGAAAAAGAGAATGAGACTGATCGTGAGATAACCGCACCAAGCCATGTGTTATTATCAATTTCAGTATGTCATGTTCAATCTCAATTTACTCTAAACCGTGCTTCATTTTCTACCGTACTGCTCGCGTAACTGACTTCTTATTTCTAGCTTGCCATTCCATCCTTCCTATTTACCTATCTACCCTCCCACAGTCTACTGAAGACCATCCACAAGTATATTATACAGGCATACCTTACAGCTCTCTTTTAAAATTGATTTTCTAATTATCGTGTCTTGTTCCATATTTACGGCAAACCTTAGGATAATGAATTTTCAATATTTTGTAATCTTCATTGAATAAGATTGTGTCCAAGTTTATCTTTAAATTAATGAACCAAAATTCAGCATGCCTACACAAAAGTGTTTGATATCAATTAATATTCAATTAATATCCTAAGATACGATTGATAAATATATTTGTGTCGTGTGTCGCGTTCGATACACATATCGATTGATAACATTAAGATGGTATCGGTATATTTTTTGTCGAATGTGGTAGGAGTTCCAACGTGTACTCATGTTTTATTCCAGTCCATTAAAATGTGAAAAATTCACCTTTTTTAATGATTGAAATGACCATTAAAACATGTCAACACAAATATTTATGTCCCATTCATTCTGTTACGTATGGGCGGATTATTGATTTGAAGCAAGTGATAAGTACTTTGGTATAAAATTCCATTCTGATTCATAGAGGTGGCCATAAAGATCAAAATTTATTATCAGCTTTGAATTAGGAACGCAGTAAATCCAGTGCAATCATAAAGGTTTTTTTTAAATGTCATACGTTACGCTTACGGAGAGTCTAAAAATATCAATGAACTTGAACAGAAAGTGCACTAGAATAATACATGGCTAATTGTTTGGAAATCGTATGATCATTTCATGAAATATGTATCTACATTGGACAAATACGGCAATTAATCTTGAAGGTAAATAGCAATGTTATGCTAATGTTGGAACTCCTTTGAATAGACACTCCTATTTAAATAAGATATTTGGCGATATTTATTGATATACAAGTAGGTCACACCCGGTCGTCTTTCCGTAACATAAACTACAAGTAAAACTAAAATGTTGACATGCAAGTAGGAAAGATAGGAAGCACATTGAGAATGGTGCCAAAATGAATTGCAGGGCTTTGGCAAAAAAATCACCGTTCGTGTATACTATGATTATGCATGACCATACAAGATACAACACTCTAGTCCTTTGCATTGCATAGCTACCTATTAATTTGAAAGACTATTCACAAATATTATAGATATGCATGAGGTTTTTATATACCTAGCCTGTCTATACTCTGTGATGAATGGCAATATTATTTCTCTTGATCTCAGCAAAGCTGATCATACCATATTTATATTAAATCTGTAAAAAATCAATAGTATCAATTTAACGATATTCATACTACAATAGTCATAAATTACGTTATCGCTTAAAGCTTAGGGTCACGACTTAAAGGAACTGAAAGATTCGACGTTGAGTGGAAGAAGATGAAAGGAATGAATGAAACATGTAAAACTAATTGCAATTATTTGCACTTTATAGTTGAAGTATAGAAATATTAAGGCTTAAGGGATTGACTATCGAATGCGTGCATGCTTGCCTGTCTGACTGATTATAGAAAAGTAGAATTGAACAATAAATAAATAGGCAACGAGCAAATGACATCATGTCAGGTAATTGCTCACTTGACCTTTCTTCGTACTAAAGATATTACAACGTACAAATAAGTAGCTAACACAAAGGAAGGCGGGATGCGGATTCAATTGAAGTGAATGAGGAGATGAAAGGAAATGCAATTAATTCACCACGAAACGAACAACATTCAAATGACTACCCTCTGCACGTACTATAGCCCTGTACCTAAAGAATAAATCAGAGCTCTTGCTTTATCCTTTTTCTACTCTCAGAGTAAAATGCATCCTCCCTCACTAGTAGGGGGGACTGCAAGTTTGCAGAAGCCAACGAAGAAGCTTGCCGAAGCCGAAGAAGAAGTTCGCCAAAGTGGAAGCTAAAGTGGAAGTTGACCGAAGCTGAAATGGAATTTTGACTTCGGCTTCGGCGAACTTCCTTCGACCTCTGACAATTTCCACTTCGGCTTCGGCAAACTTCTTCTTCGACTTCGGCAAACTTCCTTTCGGCTTCTGTGAATTTCCAGCATCCACCAGTAAGATATCTTTGTAAAACAGTATCATGTTATAATATAGCTATAGTCCACAACAGGCGTGCCTCGCTCCTGTCATATGATTTTTCTTAGTACCCAAAAGACATCCAAAAATTCATCTGACAATAATGCAATAATATGCGATTAGCATAGAAGATCAGCTGTTTCCACACTAGTAATTTGCTAAACGTGCCAGCCTCCAAAATACCTAGTACTAGTGCGGAAACAGCTGATCTTGTGCGCTAATCGCATATTGTTGCATTATTGTCGGATGAATTTTTGGCTGTCTTTTGGGTACTAAGAAAAATCATATGACAGGAGCGAGGCACCCATGGTCCTCAATATCCACTAGTTAAAAAATAAAACAATATTAGCACACTTTAATTGACTACCAGTCTTCGAGTCTCCATACCTACTACATAATTATATAAATGTGCAGGAGGAAAACGTAGAAATAAACGCACAGTCAGACAAGAGCAAAATATTAGGCGAGTATTAAATATAAATGTATACATTTTTGTGTATAATTTTTTGCAGATTATCGTTTAGATGCAGACAGGTGTAGAAGTTGGGAGCACAGAGAAGTAAAAAAAAGAAAGAAAACGTGTACGGATATAGTTTCATTTTGGCATATTGACTTTACTATAGATAGCTGGTAGATTTTCCTAGACAGACGCATGAGATTGTGTAGAAGTGAAGTCAAGATGAGAATTAGGCAAAGTCGTGTCTTTAAGGGAGCCTTCATGTGCCAATTGAAAGTAAAATGATTGAGGCCATGGCCGCTTAATGGCTGTGCATGCATACATGTAGGTAGGATCAATCACACCGGAAATCATTCCGATATTATTTATTTGTGGCGATTACAACTTCCTATTTGGAGGATGTAAGGCCAAGGAGCGTTTCTCCGTGCACTCATAATATCATAATAAACATAGGCACAATTATGGACATGAACTGTTCTGACAATCAGGTGCACACGCTTCGTTCCTACATTCCCTGCCTCTCCTACTTACACACTGTACACACTCGTTCGTTCTCGTTCCTAACTAATAACTAACGATCTAAAAGCACTTGGCCAAACTCAACTGCATACCAATGGAACGAGCTAATTGTAATAAATGGGTTGACTTTGCATATTATTATGATCTCTGTTATCATCATATTACATTTCTCTAGTTGAACATACATACATCACCCTTTTCTAATATGCATCCTGCATACTTAACGGAATTGCTAACAAAGATATTTACATGCATACAGATCACAGACATGTTCTTCTAACTACAAATCATTTACTGCTTCTGTATGTAATGTGTGCTCGAATGTGTCATGTCTCATGATGACATGTCAGATCAGACCAGACCAGTTCGAGTTCCAATTCAACTTACATACGACGAGAGATATTCAAATTAAATGCTATACACCTATTAGTATTAGACTGTAGTAAACAAAATTGTTATTACTACTCAACCATTATAGCCCATTGTGCAGGGTGCACAGATACCTAATTCACTCAACTAAAAACTAATACAAACAAAGAGAAATTGATGCTATAAACACTGACATCATAAAGTGATACAAAAACATTAGTCCTTGGGACATCATTATCTTGACATTGCAATGACAAATCAGCCACTGACAAGATTCTACACAATATTGATGTCATAATGATCCTAGTGTGCTACATGGGGAACAATAACCAGATGCCGAAGCATAATAAAATTGTTGGCGAAGGAATTAAAATATCTCATTACCATATAAACTTGATATAACCACAAGTTATATAATAAGTCATATCATATTCTTATAGACAGTAAGTGATATAAAATGATGATTGATTTTTATAGAATTGACAGCTAACCTAATTGAATCATATTATAACATTGCAAAACTTATGCCGTCTGTTTTTATAACTTGTAATACTTAATTTCAATCCCCTATGTCCTGTTGTATTTAACCCATGTTGGCACAACTTCACTAACCTTAGGTACGTACTTGATATATTTTATTCTGGAAACAAATGCAAATTCTGTTAAACCTAGGTTAAGGTTGGAATTTGGAAGGGTAGTTGAATCCATTATCGGCTAGATATTATATTTAAATTTATACATCATTGCTTGGCTGACTTATTATGTAATTACTACGTGATGTAGACCTTGTAAATTGGCTAGACTGATAAGAAAAAGGAAATCAGACAAACTAGGGTTGCATATCTTTTTGTATTTAAATATTGGTGCATTTTTAACAGTTTACTTTTCGTAACATAAGTATAATTACTGCGTACAAGTTTACATGCATTTATAATTACTGTTACTACTAGAACCCATCTGTGAATCGTGAAGGCAGTTTGCTTCAAAACATAATATGAACCTATAACCTGAGTCAGAGTTATTTTAAAATATGAAATGATAATTAGGTGCTCACACGGTGTAGTGCGCATGGCCCAGAATGCGTTTGCTGAGAAGAAGGTTAGTAATAACGTTAAATAAATAATAATTGCTTTTGTGAAGCGATAGTCAGAAGACGTAAATTATGTTTAAATTGTAGATTGTGAATATTACGATTGCCATGCAAAAAAGCGTAAGTAGCAGTTGTGCATAATATATCAAACAATTTATGTGTGTAGTTGTAGCTTGTAGCTGGTCACGCCGTGTGCATTTATTAGTGCATAATATGATGAGAATGGGAATAAAGCATGAGGTACATACAATAATGATGCATACATTCGTAGTTTCGTAGTAACTAGTAAGTATTGGTACTTACTAGTAGTGCAGTGCAGTAGAATGAAATCTTTTAGCAAGCAATAGGAAACAAAATTAATAATACTCTTAGATGTTTTCCTTTGATGGCTATATCCAACTCCTCCCATAGAGGTGAGTAGTTTGTAAAGATCTTGAAATGCAATTCCAGTCCCATCCATATCACACTTGTGAGTAATTGAAATTGATCAAATACTATTAACAGGTGGTAATCACAAAACATCACTTAACCTTAAAAGGACATGAGAACAAATAAAAACAGGAAAGAGTGAAACTTGAGCATATGTGTATGGAAATTAATTATGGGCTATCTATGGGTGCTACTGCTATCTGCTTACTACTAAATCTACACTGGTGATGATTGGATTTTAGGCAGATTCTTGTCTGCCTTGCTCTTTGTCTATGCGAGCGACTATTATCAGAGCCGCGCTCACTCTTTGTGAATGCACATCACAGGCATGTAAATTGTAAATCTTATTGTGCATGAGCTAGAATACCTAGTCTTACTATTATGTATGTATATATCTGAGATATCTGAGTCGTTTGTTTGTATCATTCTATATAATTAACTGAATTTTGGGTAGTTATTGGGTAGGTATAAGATTTTTTATAATATTTAAGTGTTGATCTGTGTCCTTAAGTGAAAGAAAAAATGTTTCTGGTTTTTTAGATATTTGTATTGGTATTAGGATGTAACGAAATAATATTATGATGTGTTTTTGTGTTTTTGTGAGTTATTAAGCTGTTTAGCATATCTGGTTGGATGTTATGAAATATTGTTGGTGGATGGTAAGGAAGTGTCGGTAAGTGTATGTACATGTAGCAGAGATGTAATTTAGTTGTGCATGTTCTGCTTGGATTTTGGTGTAAAAAACGATTAAAAAAGTGTAGTTAGTGAATCGATCAAAGTGAGATGTGGCCTGGTGGAGAGCGTAATATAAAGGAAAAGTATTGTAGAATAGGCAGAGGCTTTCCTTACAGAAGTCGTCGTATTATGCGCAACAACGAAGTTTTGCGAATCCACTTGACTTTAATGTATAAATTAAAATGTTCGTGCAATTTAGATGAAGTAGGTAAATGAAGTCGGTAATTGGAGTAGGAAGGAAGGGTTGGAGTAGGAAACTAGGATTCTCTGCTATGAAACTGCAATCCTTAGCGGAGCTCACTGCGCCAAAAGCTATTTTCGCACGAGATAGAAATGGAAAGGCTTTTACTTGCTGCTTGTCAAGATAAGGACAAGGAACAGAAGCAACTGAGTGAGTAAAGTAAAGTAATGCAAAGTAAAGTCAGCTAGTGGAATTAAAAACAAGAAATATTTTTGCGAGCAAAAGAACTCGACAGCATTTTGAACTTTATAATATGACAGTTATAGTGAAAAGGTAGTTGCTTCCAGTGTGAATCTCTGGGATTCTTTAAGATGAATGGTTTAATGTAAAATTGTACAAAGGAGAAATAATATAGAAGAATGGGAGGATTTCGGAGGGAAAGACAAGACACCAGGAGAGAAAAGTAAAGAACAGAGTTGGACAACCGCTTTCAAGTGACAGCACTCCAGCACTCAACTCTGATTTTGCACTCAGCCTACTTTTTCATGATATCACTAAATTTAAGTCTTAGACTAAACAGCAGGGCAGGACTAGGACTCACGTTCTCTCGTCCATCTTGTCCCGTGCAATATCTTTTCACTTTAATCGAAGCTAAATACATACATACAATACTAACTACTACATAATACATGCATAATGTCTTCGTTAGACAGCAGACCTATCCACCATTAATACGTAAACACACATTCACAGACTATCTTACAATTCTTACTTCCAACACAACTTCAAAACTTCTCTTCCAAAGCAGACACTGCACTGCACTGCTTTTTGTCGGCACGGCACACAGCACATGTACTATGTAAAGTAAATACTTTGCATAATACACAGCTCGGCATCTAAATACACATACACTGAATACTCAATGCACATACTTACATTCTGCACTAGCATTTAGCACAAATGTATTCATAGATGATGCATTATACATACATACATACATGTTGCAGGCAGATTACAACTTCAGGCACTACTCTACTCCATAAACTCCATGGACCGAATTTTTAGATTGACTTTCGCACAATGTTATAAATATACATGGATTCAACTGAAAATCCATATCGGCACATTCAGCATTTAAAGCAGATCAAGCAGAAGCATTTGCGCCTTTAAGGGTTGGCATAGGCTTAAAATTTCACCCCCAATCCGCGCACAGAATTGATACCGATTAGTGCTAATTATAATCGACTTTTTTCACTGACCGCCTTCCTTCGAGGTTAGACCAAACTCAAACCGGCGCGTGAAAAATTGAAGTATAACACCATTCATGTCACACAATTTTATAAACAATCCTCTAATGAAAATTACTATGTGGCACACTAAAACATACACGGGACAATATAATAACACCTTTTGGGGCCCATGCTTCGAACTAACATATTAGGAAGATGGCCCATAAAAATAATTCAAAAGGCATTAGAAATTTTGCTAAGCTATATTAATATAAAAATATTCATTTAGTCAAACTCCAAGTCAATCAGTTTCGCAAAATATTTGTATAAAATGAGACCATCCAGTTTTAACCAGGGGTTGCCATTTCGGAAACGCGCTTTGTGTACTTTTTAGGTTTCCCTACATTACGTTAAGTAAAACATGTACAACGGCATTATTGTGGAAAACCCATAAGAATTTTTCTTTCCTTCAATTTTCCATAAAGTTTATAATGTAGACTTAAATAGTCAAACATCCTTTTTAATATGCAAGGCTGAAACCCTATCAAATATTAAACATAATATGTAGTTTCTTTGCAGGAAGCATGAAATAATTTGTGTATGGACTACATGGCTGCCATTCCAATTGCATTCCAAATACACTCTATTTCATGCCGAAAACTAATTTTTGTAGGTAATAATTCAGACATTCGTTGCGTGCAAATTAACGCTACCTAACTGCAACTAACATTAGGTAATAGATGGATGATCAGAAAATACACTTTTCTGAACATTTGACATAGCACACTCGATAACTACTTAGAGCAATAAATGGAAGCAAAACCTTGTAGATCATCAACAAAGTGTCCAAATGTTTTTATATACCCAGTCAAATAAATTCAATAAATATTTGGATTTTCATGTTCATGAAATATTGCTTTATTTCAATCGGTAAATTATTTGAATTTTTGTGATGGCAATTTTATGACTTTTTTTCTTTAAAAACGCACGAACGATGAATATTTTTTAAAAAGTGGATAGGTACTTAGCTTTTGTCATGTTTGTATCTTCTGTTTGGGATTAGTGCCCAATGCCTAAGCGCCATTATTATTTTCACTTTGTTTTAAATTCTCTTTATTAAATCCGTCAGTGGGAATACACGATAATATTCTTGATAATATTCTATTCGAAAGGTATTTTAGAAATTTTAAGTTGATTTTGCCAAAAGAATATCTGGAAAAGAGAAGAGCTGTGTAGATGGATTGGAATATTGATTGGATGGAGGACGGGGAACTGAGCACGTAGTATCTTAGTCGTGGGATATGGATATTAATGTCATTCAAAGTCGGAATATTCAAATGTTTCTGTGACAATAGTGGATGGAGGTAGAAATATCCCGAACAGAAATATTCGCCCATGCAGAAAATTAAGGTATTACTGGAGTATATTTGGAAGCTTAATTTTACGCCTTTTGAAAGTATTTGTATATATATGGAAACATAATGGAAATAGCTAGCAAAAATGAAAAATAAGAACATTATTTCAAGTTTTCATTTTAATGTAGCATAATGGCAGAGCTACTGGAAAAGCCTGATCACTAACTATATACGCATATTCTCAGGACATTTTTATTTGAGTGCACAATTTGTCATAGCGTCTGCTCAGAGTATTTTTTGAGTTGCATATTATAATGGCGTTTTTCGACTCGAGTTAAATTCGAAATGTCAAGTTGTGAGATTGAAAGGATGTGGAAAGCGGAGTATTTTTCTCACTTATTGTTCCCTCGCCAATTACTGAGTACTTGTACTGGGGACTTAGCGCTATAAATCCCATAAGGACATTTATAAGACTTATACAACTTATAGAACTTATAACCCAAACTTTGGCGATCACGTGGTATTTTTATAAGTTTATAAAGATTTTTATCATCTCAAATTGCGCTATACGGCGATTTATGAAACTTATAGAATTTATAAAACTTATCTGACTTATCAGGTA
>JABASI010000726.1:0-33249 GCA_019776505.1 Tomocerus nigrus
CCTCCTGAGAACGGACCCAAAAATCCAGTAAAAGAAGGTATCGAGAAACTCACTCCAACTGATGAAAAAGCAGTACCTAAGAGTGGATTACAGATTCCTGTTGGGAATGCGAAAAAACCGGAAAACATATCAAACAATACACGCAGTTCAGAGTCGGGCACTCCAGATAGTAAAATTGCTAGTGACACTCCTAAGCTAACCATAAAAAATGCAATTTCTGGTGTAGATATTGAGGATGCACCTAAAGATGATGCAAATTCTGGAGATCATTATAGTGACAACAGTACTAGTCAACCAAATCAGCCACCTGATAATGGAGCTCCCAACAGAAGTAGCAGTGATGAAAATAGCAGCCCGATTATTCCAAACAAAAATGAAGTTTCTGGCTCACCTCCTGAAGACGGACCTAGTAAAAATTCAGTAAGAGAAGGTATTGGGAAACCCATTCCAACTTATGAACAAGCAGTACCTAAAAGTGGACTACAGATTCCTGTTGGGAATGCGGAAAAGCCGGAAAACATATCAAACAATACACCCAGTTCGGTGACGGGCACCCCAGATCAAAAAATCGGTAGTCACACTCCTACTCCTAAGCTAACCATAAAAAATACATTTTCTGGTGTAGATATTGAGGATTCAACGAACGATCATGCAAATGCTGCAGATCATAATAATGACAACAGTACTAGTCAACCCAAAGGAAATAATGGGTCCGGTAGGAATCAGCCGCCCTATAATGGAGCTCCCAATAAATCTAGCAATGAAAATAGCAACCAGATTATTCCAAACAAAAATACAGTTTCTGGCGCACCTCCTGAGGACGGTCCTAGTAAAAATCCAGTAAAAGAAGGTAGTGAGAAACTCACTCCAACTGATGAACAAGCAGTACCTAAGAGTGGATTACAGATTCCTGTTGGAAATGCGCCAAATCCGGAAAACATATCAAACAATACACCCAGGTCAGAGTCGGCCACACCAGATCGGAAAATCGGTAGTGACACTCCTAAGTTAGCCATAAAAAATACATTTGCTGGTGTAGATATTGAGGATGCACCTAAAGATCATGCAAATGCAGGAGATCATAATACTGACAACAAAAATGCAGTTTCTGGTGCACCTCCTGAGAACGGACCCAAAAATCCAGTAAAAGAAGGTAGTGAGAAACTCACTCCAACTAATGAACAACCAGTACTTAAAAGTGGATTACATATTCCTGTTGGGAATGCGCCTAAACAGGAAAAAATATCAAACAATAGTACTCCCAGTTCAGTGTCGGGCACCCCAGATCGGAAAATCGGTACGCACACTCCTAGGTTAACCGTAAATACATTTTCTGGTGTAGATATTGAGGATGCACCTAATGATCATGCAAATGCAGGAGATCATAAACATTTGAAAACACCGACCATGCCACCGTATCACCCTCCTGTAGTTTCCGATAAACCTTTGGTAAAGTACAATCTGACGACAGGGGAAACGATAAAAGTTGATAAGAAGCATATAAAACCTGTAACAATCGATACAGGAAATCAGCATAGTATTTCACCAACAAACAATACGCATACACAGCCAACGAGGATCCCAAAACCTGAAATAAAGAAAGATACCTCCCCACCTCATGCCCCAGCAGCAATCCAAAAGGGGAATGCAAAGCCTACCACTAATTCCACCATTAATGGCAATGCCAAAACACCTCCTTCGAATAAGAGTGTACCAGAAAAAGTAAAAACCTCTACTCCTGCTGCAGAAAAACCGAATAGAATTACCAAAACAGTTGAGAAACTTGCTCTCACTAGAATAAACCATGATAAGAAGAAAAGTGATTCCACTACACCGGGAAAGAGCCATGGATTGCCAAGTCCAACACAAAAACGAGTGTCTTCCTTTTTCCCACCTGCTCTTATGCATAAAATTTACGGGACACCGGACTCAACAGCTAAAACTGCTAATAAACACACAAATCCTCGTACGTTTAGGTCATATGAACCTCCACCGAAACCAGATAAAAGAAGAGCAAGTAGTCCTCCCCAAGTACTTCCACAAGGTCATAAGCCATACTATGCCCCGGGGTTCTCCAATTTAAAGGCGGAACCCGTGAAGGAAGAACGAGAAAATTCAATTCCTGACGCAAGTGATCGACCTCCTATTCCAGAAAGAAAGAGAGCTAGCAGTCCTGTTGGCATTGGCAATTGGCCCCCATATGCACCCCCTCCAACAAATCATTCGACAGGGGACCCCACTAAGGCTGACAATAAAGAACATTTTCCTACGTTTTTATCACCGAATTCACAGGAGAACCGAAAGGTGCCTTATCATGACTTAGAGGGTGGTGTGGAATACACTCCTATACTGCATAGACCAAAACCTTATGTACATGATCACCACAAAAAAGGTCATCCGAATCAAAATATCGAGTTTAAGCCATATAATCCGAAAAATCCTTTGGAGGGAGCTGTACTAGAGGGAGCTTTAGAAATAGCATTTCAAGATGTAGACGAAGGTATTACAGAGTGGGAGTCCTATTCGATCGTTACTGCAGAAGAGCCAGGCCCATCACCTGATGCTGCTCTAGAAAAATCTAAACCATTGAAGAAAATTTCTCCGAGGCTTAAAGTTCCAAGTCACATCGTTCCTCACAGTAAAGAGCCTCATACAAACGAAATCAAAATCCCCGATTTAAACAATCTGCTACTTCCAGATGTTTCAATTAGCAGGTTCAAAACGGAATTTGACGAGTATCTTGAACAATATGAACATTCTATTGTTGCCGCAAGAGCTATTGCCCTTACTACTCTTCAGCCACATCACCATAATGTGATGCGCCATGGTCATGATAACAGTGCAGGATCTGCAACTGTCAATTTAAATCAATGTAATGCACCAACTAATATACATTTGGCCGGACAACCTGGGTGCTTTAGTGAATCAGATATTTCTTCCTTACGATCCGATGTTTGCTCAATACCTTCATCTACTAATTTTGTATCTGATCTCCCAACAATAAAAGAGGACTCCTGCAATTTTGATGTATATTCCATACGTTCTGATGCAAACTATTTTGCTTTTGAAGCAGCAGTTAATTCTGTCGAAAGTATGAAAGAAATGGATATGAAACATGGAAATTCTCAATCCAGTTTAATATCTCAAGATAATTCAAATGTTGAAGACAGTAAAAGTAGTATTATTGAAATTTCCCCAAACTCAAATCTGGAAAACAATTCCAAAATTTTAAACTGTAGCAAAAGCGTACCAGATCACATTTTAAAATCTTTAATGGATGAACAGAAAGATATTGATAGATATATAGATGAAGTTCTCCACAGGAGTATGAATTACGAAGATAGCATTGGAGACGGAGATGAGTCGAGCATTAGCATGAATAGCTCGTTAGCAGGTAGAACTTCGGATTTTACAATGGAAGTATCAGATACAGAGTGTGAAGTTCTACTATCTACAGATATATTATCAGAATATGAATTTTCCGAAGAAGAAACTGAAATGAGTGAAATTATATCTGAGTATGAAAACATATTGTATACATTATCGTGTTCTCCTTCGCAATTAGTTGACTCCAATTTAAATGGAAATGAAGAAATAATTCATAAACAATGCTCAGAAACTTGTCTCAGTACCATGGTGGAGACTCTGGAGACTGATACTCAAAGTAACATCGAGGAAGTAAGTAACTGCTACTCTGGAATAGAAAGATCCGGTAATTCCACGGAAAATGTATCTTGCAATTCTACCGTAAATGTATTTTGCAATTCCACGGAAGTTTCCTGCAACGCTGCAGAAAAGGACTCCTGCGGTTCCACAGTAGACATTTCCCTCAACTCTGTTGAAGCACTCAAAGCCTCGGAAATTGACAACATACAATCACAAAAGGAAACTGTAGACAAGAATTATTCATTTACGGAAACGGCATATCGATTTTTAGCAGGTGTGACTTCTGAATATTTATTGCCTATAACCAGTCACTTCTTCAACTTAGATGGCAACAAGGATAAGGCAATTTCCCGACAAACTGAAGCCTCGGAAATAGACAACAATAACACAAATTGTGGTATTGTGCCAGAGACTGTGTTTAAAACTGAAAAATATAATATAACGAGCGATGAAACACGGAGTTCTGTCTCTAAGGTCGACTTCAACCAAAATGAGGAATCCTACAACTACGGTGGAATTATCACTGTAGATATTGATGCCTCAAAGGTTACCCAACAGAGCCAAAAACAGTTAATCTCTGTTCTGAAGAAATCTTCTGCTTACATAGCAGAGTCAATTCCAAAACCAAGTCATGGGAAAAATGTTCATTTTGGATTTCCGATAACAACCACAAAGATCATAAATGACGATATCAAAGATGAACAAAATTCGGACTCCGAAGCTTCCGAAGAAGATTTGGATTTGGAGATGAGTCCGGCTACAGTTTTTTTCCAGAGAACAAACGAATATTATAATTTAACCACTCCTTCTGTTACGGAATTGTCCATCCAAGATACTGGGGAGTAGAATTGTTTAAAGTACCTACAGAAACTACACTATTTAAGTATTCATTTTTAAATGTGTAACTAAAATAACACTATTATTTGCGCATATGTAACGGTATAAAAGGAAAGCCGGAATTCGGAAAGCCTAAATTACGTTTATGTATGTACTATAATATAATAATCATATTAAATGAAATCGATCTTCAATTGAGAATTAAGAGATGAAAACTGACCAATTGCATAATTGCATCTGATTATATAGTAGCTTAGAATGCAATGTGTTCACAAATAAAGTCAGAATCATTTATAGCATATTATTTTTTATTTTATACTTTAGTTTTACTCCAGAGACTCCCGAATTTAATTTAATAAACCATATTAAGCGGACATAATATACGGTAGCGTTGTTGGCACTATAGGACTTTACCAGGGAGTGAGGTACAGACGGACAGACAGATAGGGTAATTTTATACAGAGGAGCGACGCTACTTTGCTATTTTGCAATAAGTTATTATTTGCATTGTAGGGAGGGGGGCGGGGGTGGATAATAAATAAAATAATATGATTTCCAGAAACAAAAAAACGGTATTATTTTTAACTTGCATACTATCATCTGGGATATCTTGACGCGCCCAGTTTGACTATTTATATTGGAAAGGATTCTTCGCGTAAAGAGTTTAAAAAAATGATTACCTATTTTTACTTAACTGGTTCTATTTTTTAGAGTACATTAGAAATTGCAATAAATATTTATTAGCCAAAATATGACTTTTTCTTTCTAAACTGTGTCAGCTGACTGATCTACGTTAATAACTGTTTAATTATTTATAGTCATTCTTTTAGTCATTAGTTTGTTGGCATTGTTGGTCAGTTTAGTGACACTGAAGAATGGAAGCTAACGTCAGTCGCAATAATACTGTTCACAGTTGCGATTTAGATTTAAGGATCCGAATTAAAGTGTAAGTATCGTATTTTGTATTTTAACAATTTTTAACTTCAAATCGTGTATACGTCATTGTGTTGGACACGTTTGTTTACAACTAAAGATGAAAGAAGGCTATTGTCAATTGTTATGCTGTATGTCATAATATATTTGCTATTTGCAGAGGAAGTTTGGAAGGCAAAATCAAACGACCTGATTATGAAAAATTAGTCGAAGATCCTATTCTGAAATTTTCGGGATTGTGTTCTGATGAATATGGAGCTGAGTTGATGGTTGAAGTACAAATATTTGCAGACAGCCAACCCATTTCCTTACCAGTAACAACATCTTACAAACCATTTACAAATAGGTGGAAGTAAGTATGTATGGAGTCTTGGAGTCTATGGAGTAAAGTTATAATATGTAGTATGCGTTACCTAAAATTATTGAAGATGAAGTAATAATTTTAATAACAAATACAGAAATCTGTAAATCTCCTGTCACCTGTGTCCTGTGTGGCGTTTTGTGCAAAGCTTTGTAAATTTTTCATTTGTTTGTAATTGAATCGGGTCCAGTTTTGAAAAACAGTTGAAATTCGTTTTGAACTGAAATTGTCTGACGACAATAAAGCAACTACTGACTTAGTATTTTCCATGTAGGTATAAGATTTTACCATAGTTGAGTTGGGATTCTTGGGATGATGGGATGTCTTACTATATGTTATTATTTTATTATGTCTTTTATTAGCAAAGCAGACTGACTCGACTGCCCTTACCCTGTCCCTTTTTTTAACCATTAAAGAATAATATTGTATACGAATAATCAAAGATGACTTCCTGAAATGAATTACTATCAAAAAGTCGGCTTCGATTGCGATCCTGATGTGTATTTTTTTTGCATTTCAGTTGGAATGAATGGATTGTTCTTCCCCTAAGATTTAGTGATCTACCTCGTAATGCTCAAATGTGTCTTACAGTATATGACTGTGGTGGTCCCTCCAAGATAATTCCAGTTGGTGGAAGCACTATATCTATTTTTGGAAAAAATGGAATATTTCGACAAGTGAGCATCATAATCATTATTAGTATTCTTCCATTATAGAATCATTTTACTGTAATGCATAAAATTAAACATAAAATGACAAAAGTTTAAATGTATAAATTGACGAATATAGGGAATGATAGATTTGAGAGTGTGGCCCGGACAAGTAGCTGATGGAAGTAACGTTTCAGCAACTCCAGGGAAAGGGCCAAAAGGAAATCGCATGTATCGTTTAAACAAAGTATGTGACATCGTTTGGATACATTTTATAACTCCTACGTATACTTAACTGGTTAAACTGTGCATTCAGACATAGGCGTAACGCTATGTTATATTATATCCGTATGTGTTTAACTTTTCAAACTTTGTTAAGCGCATATTATTTGCTTAATGCCTACACACAAGTTATTAATGTTGATATACCCTCAAAGCTCATTGAAATGCAAGGATTTACTTACACGTTACAAATGACAAATGAAATGTTTAACTATGAATGCAATTTTTCCGAAGTTGTACAATGTAATAGTTACTCGTAAGTCTACTAAGGACAGATTTGACTTAGGTCCTTGACTTTATTCTAGTTTGACATTGTACTGCTGTTGTACTGTACATACGACTTGATATGGTTTCAGCTTTCAAAAAAACATCGAATGGGACAACTTCCTAAGCTAGACTGGTTGGATCGTATTACATTCTGTGAAATAGAATCTATCTGTGAAAAGGAGAAGAAGGAATCTGACTTTATGTTCCTCAATATTGAATTTCCTATTGCGGAGTTTGGAGGAGTACAGGTGAATTGCCCTCATCTATTGTTACGTTAAAATGCAAAAGTACAAAGGTAAAGTTTTTAACTGATAAGTGGATTGATTTCTTTTAGTATGGCATACAATTTTATGAAAAAAATGCAGCAGATCTGGAAACACTTGGTGATAACAATACATCCCCAGGAGAAACGACGTGGTTACCTGACCATGAAATCCTGCTGGTGAGTGAAAATCATAAAGCTGCAACGTACAATGTTTCATTGTTTTATCTTCCATGTTCGTTAGATAGTATTACTGCATGTACTTGGAATATTGTGTTACTGATATATAGTTACTAATAATTAGGTATCATGCCTTGAAGAATATTCCGAGTTTTATTTTCGTCGTGTACTGTATAAGCACATGACTATAATAGTTGATGCTACTCTTGTGTTAGGCATGTAATAGTTCCAGAACAAATATTTGCTACCGACCTCGAAAGGCAGTTCAGTTGAGATAGTGTCATGCCGGAACCTTCTCCTGAAATTAATACGTACTTTTGTCAACCATGTGGCAGACACGACGCTTTTCATTTGTGGAATACATGTTGACCATGTTGAAGCTATAATGATAAATAATCTGGTATTCATCAGACATTGAGTAAATATGTTATTCATTCACATTGAATGCACTTTGCCTACTTTCGGAGATAAGCTTATCAGTAAAGGTGTTCATAGGATGGTTGTTTCGTTTGTTAAGCAACATGATTAATTCGTCCCTTAATCTGAGTCAGCCTTTTCAGTCGTACTGCCGTACTGTTTGCACAAGCCGTTATTATTATCATTGTCCCTACTGCACCCATTCAACACTTTCTACAATCGACTGTTATTGGACTTAACACTGTTGTTTAGCAGAGCAGCTTGAATAGTACACACGTATTATCAGTTGAATTTCTAGGTGAAATGTTTCAGTTAAATAATTATGAAACAAAATTTTGAAGCTTTGTGGACCAACTACGTGGCCAAGTATTTTCGACGATTTTGGGTAAAAGTACAAGAGAAACTAAGAGTAGGCTATCTTGCTTGGAAAACATTCAAAGTGGAATGCCTCCTTAAGAACAGAAAGTTATATTGTAACAAAAGTAATTCAGTCCTGTGGAAGGTAATCGTGTGAAATCTGGTTGGACATAAGTTTTATAAAATTTTCTACTGACATGGGATAAATCCAATGCTGAGTTTCCACTGCTAAAAGTAGTAGCATCAATTGTTCGCTATTCTGGTGGTGGCCAAATGTTTCTATTTGGATGTTCTTGTGCAACTGCATGAGAGCACATCGTCATTTTCTACCCAAATGTAGTTTCTTTTGCAAAGTTCGAAATTTATGTCGATCTTGCAATTAATGATAAGCACTATAACATGGAGTTCCTTGAGATAGAGTTGGGAATCTACGGGTTTTCCTTCTTTAACTTTCAAAATTACTACAACCAATTGTACAAATATCAGGTGCACCATTACTAACAATTACTATACTCGTACAATATTCCATAAAACAAGCAGTAATTAATTACTTACTAATACTTTTATGTTTTATTTTAGTTTATTAACTGTAATACTATAGTTATATGTAATTCCTAATGAAAATTCATTATATTGCAGGACAATCTTGTGGAGAATAAGCATCACACGCTATCCCGTTGTACCCACACTGGCTTGTCGGATGTTGACTTGAAGCCTAACCATTTGGTTCGTGATCAACTGAATGCCATTGTTAGCTATCCGCCTACTAAGCAACTTTCATCGGAAGAACAAGATTTGATTTGGAAGTTTCGGTACTATCTTAGTTCAAACAAAAAGGTAATGCCATCATTAAGAGATATTATTACTTTTTGGATAGGTACTTGATATCTATATGCCATATAACAACAAAAGTAATAATAATTTATTTTGTTGTAGGCTTTGGCCAAGTTTTTAAAATGTGTGAAGTGGGCTGCCGACGGGGAAGAAAAACAGGCATTGGAACTGCTAGCAAAATGGGCTCCTATGGATGTTCAAGACGCTTTGGAGTTACTCGGACCACAGTTTACACCACCCTGCCGTCAGAAGCTATGCTGTTGCGAGGCTAAGACAGGCTCCTGATGAGGTTGACATAATATTACAATAAACTTTAAAATGGTTTTGAAGGTTTTTGGTGAATTAATTGTATAATCTTTGGAATGTGTAGGATTTGCTTCTATATTTGTTACAACTCGTGCAAGCGTTAAAGTACGAAAACTTTGATCAAATTCGTGATGGCCTTTCAGCATTTCCAGAAACCAAAGACCTATTAAACTTAAGCACATCAGAGGATGGTCAAGACCGTGGTGGAAATGCAGGGAAAGAATCGGAGTTAATTTCCCCTCCGGTGCTACTGACGCATGATCCGAGTAGTGGTGGCGATGGGGTGGCGGTGGACGTAAATGAGGCTGCCGAATCAGCAACGGATGGAAGCCAGCCTTCCAAGAATGTTATTGAAACAGCAGTTATGTCGGATAAACCTGATTTAGCTACGTTTTTAATTCACAGAGCTGCCGACAATACCAACCTTGTCAACTATTTTTACTGGTAATGTGCTTGTGTGTAATAACATTATCTTTTGACTTATAATGTCAATGTCATACGTAATCAGCAAATAATTAATGCAATTAATTGCACATTTAGGTATTTGAGCATTGAGGGTGAAGATCATGAAGTCGGAGTTAAGCAGGACCCTCATGTTAGGGAAATGTATAAAAATGTGATGAGACGGTTCAGCAATGTAAGTGTTTGTTGATAAGTTTTAAAAACTATGTGTATTTAAATAATGCAGAAAATGATATCAAGTTACATTTTTTGATTTAGTGCATGAAGCATGGCCATCCGGATTGGCAAGAGCGAAGAGCCGTTCTAGCTAGACAGAAGCAGTTTATTGACAAGTTAGTGGAGGTAGTAAAGGCTGTTGCAAAGGAAAGTGCTAATAGGCAAAAGAAAATTGAACGATTGCAAGCTCTGTTAAGCGATAAAGATCCGCAGAAAATGAATTTTACAAAATTTGACCCGTTACCATTTCCACTTGACCCAGAGGTCCAAATTACGGGGATCGTTGCCAAAGAGTAAGATCTTATTTTTTAAGCTTTCTGTCTATTGAACATAGTATAATATCAAGTAAACGCGGACCGCGATGTTAACTGACTTGAATAGTAATGTGCATCTTTATATTTCAGAGCGACCTTGTTTAAGTCCAGCCAAATGCCTTGTCGATTGACCTTTTTGACCAACACAGGGGAACCTTATATTGCAATATTTAAGCATGGGGATGATTTACGAGCATCTTTCTTTATATTTCAGAGCGACCTTGTTTAAGTCCAGCCAAATGCCTTGTCGATTGACCTTTTTGACCAACACAGGGGAACCTTATATTGCAATATTTAAGCATGGGGATGATTTACGTCAAGATCAATTGATTCTTCAGATTATTACATTGATGGATAAATTGTTAAGGAAAGAAAATCTAGACTTAAAACTGTCCCCGTACCGTGTATTGGCAACTAGCACATCTCACGGTAATTGAAGCTGATATGTTTCTAGTTGTCTGGTTTTTACTTTATTACCTTATTTTTAGCCAATTATTTCTGACGAAATTGTATTAATTTTTTTAGGGTTTGTACAGTTCATAAAATCCACCACCGTTGCTGATGTTCTGGCAAATGACAGCACTATTCATAACTTTTTTAGAAAGCACCATCCATCGGAATCCGATTTATATGGCATTAGTCCATCTGTTATGGACACTTACGTCAAAAGTTGTGGTAAGTATTAATGCTGAACCTTTGGTGGCATGCCTATTTTAAAAGAGGACTTCATTTTAATGCATAACTTTTTTGCTGGACGCCTGGTTTTTCCGAATGCTGTCTGAATATTTGCTGACACGTCACTGATAAGTTATAAATAGTGTCATTTAGTGCGGTTGTAGTACTAAATGTGATTACTGACTCTTATTATGATGGATCAACTATAATATGTCCAGAGATTACACTTTTATCACCAACTCTTCGCTTTATAGTTAAGAGTATGAACATTCATTCAAATGTTTCTTTCTACGAATCGATTCTAGTATGATGTACCCCTTTGGCATTTAATGCACTAGTTAGATGGATCAATTTATTAAGAGACACAGGGGCACAGTATGCAACTCCTCTATTTTTGCTCGTGGCATGGCATCAGGTAGAGCCAGTCAGCAGTCAACAGCGAGTTTGGCGAAAGGGATTCTGAAGGATGAGGAAAGAATAAGAAAGAATGTCTAGAAATAGAAATGTTCCTAATTCTAATAGATCTTCAGAAATCCTTTCGTGACATTCTCTACTGGACCTTCCTGATAGCATGAGTCGATAGTATCTACTACTACTCGGCGCTTCTTGGACATAAGGCTAATATACTGATAGTAATATTTGCTAATAAATATTACTAGTTTGGTCTACAATTCAACAGCTATTAAAACTTATGTTTATTTTTGTAGCTGGCTATTGTGTAATAACATACCTGTTGGGCATTGGCGATCGTCACTTGGACAATCTGCTGCTAACACAAGATGGGAAGCTGTTTCACATCGACTTTGGCTACATTCTTGGTCGCGACCCTAAGCCTATGCCACCACCTATGAAACTCAGCAAGGAAATGGTGGATGCAATGGGTGGTATTCAGTCCGACTACTACCAAGAATTTAGAAAACTTTGCTACACAGCATTTCTGCATTTGAGACGGTTAGAAATATTATACTTACTGAAGCTGCTTTGGTAATTGGAAAAATACCGTTTTAACGATTAATTATTCCTGTTTACAGACACGCAAATCTTATTTTGAACTTATTTTCCCTGATGGTGGGTGCAAGCGTTCCTGATATTGCGCTGGAGCCTGACAAAACTGTTAAGAAAGTACTGGATAAGTTTCGCTTAGAGCTTAATGACGAAGCAGCGGTCAAACACATGCAAGAGTTAATCGACAACTCGGTGTCTGCAGTAATGCCAGCCTTCCTCGAGCAGATGCATAAGATTACTCAAATGTTAAGAAAGTAAAACATCTGTCATTTATGTTGACTTTGGCTGTAGTAAGAAAACAAAAAGTCGTTATAAACTAAAGGGTCTTTAAATTCTATTAAACTACTTAAATATACCGGACAGATAATGATGATGTGCGTGGGTAAAATTATTGTTTAATTTCGTGTGCGTTTTCTGAAAAATTGTTTCCCAATTTACAGTTTTGTTAGGATAAATAATGCTCATAATACTGATCAAGAGGAATAATTGCGGTATGTGATCGTGATCATTGTAATTAATTTACGCCTCTGTATATGTAGTGCTTTAAGCCGGAAATTAGCCATTTATAATTTCGCAAATGAACAAAAAATGAATAAAAAGACTTTTAAACTGCCAAACAGTATTGTGTAATATAAATGCAATTTTATTACTGCTCACTGCATCTGACATACCATTAGCCAATCATATAAAATATTATACTACCTGTAGTACACACAAAGAACTCTTCTACTAGTTTTTACAATTTAAGTATATATACCGATAGTACATAAGAAATTCAGTTTTACGTTTTTACAATGGCCTGTCCCTATTGAAGTTCTCTTTGTGAATCGCCAGAAATGCCAGAATCACACTGACATTTCCTGCTAAAATCTCTAGAATGTAAATAATAAATTTCATGACACTTTTCAATTAGAAAATTATATGGATGCAAAATGAGATGTCATAATAAACACGATACAGTCGGGTCGGGTAGGTTTGGTTTGGTTTTGACAAATTACTCCGGTCACAGAAACTGAGTCTGAAAGTGGCCGAAAATTCGTCACACACCTTCGGTTACATTACAAAATATAGTTCACTTCAGAGGTCCTGCTATTAAATGCTGACTAAAGACATCTTATATCTAAAATCATATTCCGGGTATTCCTGAAATCAAGTCTTATACTATACTTGTGAAATGATACACTATAGTTATTAATGCAAGCAATAATAGTAAACACTATGTAATGTATTGTATGTATAGAAAGAAAATATTTTAAGAAAGTAAGCAGAGATTATTACTACTAAGCAAGGCATAATAATAATTTACTTTTATATATTGTGAATTCTGAATATATATAAAACTGTAAGAATGAATAAAGAAGTCTACATAACTATTTTTAGTACATGAATGAATAGGGAATAGAAAATTAGGGACACATAATGTTTACATTGTTTGAAATACTATGTGCCACTGTTAACTTCTAACAGATTTTAATACCGATTTCCCGGTCGACGCATGGGGATGACACGACTTGGAGGTGTTATTGCAATATCCAAATAGTCTCCGATGGTAAATCGCAGTTGGGTTAAGGTCTTCAAGTCATCAGGAGTTTTCTGACCAGAAACAGTTGTTCCAACAGATCTGGCCCTACTGACACGCTGAAACTTATCCGGGTACACCAAAGAGAAATCAAAGACTGTTCCGTGGCGCCTGGCATCCGGATTTACTTCTTTGACCAATGCAGCAATTTCTTTAAGAGTTGCATCCATCCTTTAAAAACAATTTTTGTTGACTAAACATTAAATGTCAAAGGGATAAATTCATAATACGTTAAGCACTTAAGAGGGCACGTACTTAGATCAGAGATACCATGACCATACACCAGCAGAAATGAGAGAGTATGACTAATCTATGAGCCTCTGCGACCTATTTTACTAACGTTTTACGTTTATATTTATAGGTACCTAATTTATTTTAACTCGTTTAAATCTCTGAATGAAATCAAGCTCACCATGTGTAAATCTGAAGTTCATTAGCCGGTACACCCCCATTCGCATAATCTTGCAACGAATTATGCCGTCCCGTCGAGCAAAATACTCTTAGAAGTAAAGGACAAGTCTGTAAAAAAGTAAATTGTTTGGTAACTTCATAGTTAATTAGGAAGAAAAAACAAAAACGAACACCAAGTAAAGAATGAATGCTAATATGTAATAATTTGTATAACAGTATTTAATGACTGACCTTTTCTCTGTCAATAGGCTTATCGGCCTCCTTGACGTCTTCGACAATCACTGATTCTAAAGTCGTCATTGCCAATTTTATTCTGCAAGTATTTAATTATTTTATTTGTAGTAATCGTGCAAATAGGTAAGTAAAAATACCGAAACAATAATGCAATGATTTGAAATGAAATTGTTAGTTTGAGTTTGAAACGGATATAGGCAGCAGGCAGCGCATGCAGAATAGCATAGCATGTCAATAAATGTGTAGCATCAAATAGTACGCGTACGCATGCATTTGATGCATTGCATGTAATTCCCAAAACACCCAAAGCAAAAGTTGCAAACGAAGAAACTACATTTTATGAAAACTATAGATCAACCTTGAAAAGTCGAAATCAAGTATATCTAAGGTTGAACATAAGTAAGTTAGTTCGTTATGAGTAAATAGGATTGAAAGTACACTTACAATTTTTGTCATGATGCGATAATTTTTTGGTTGCTTTATTAATGAGGAATTTACAAAATAATTATGCAAGACGCATCCACTACAACCCTCGATTACAAGGAGTTACGTCGGAAAGTTTTTGAAAAACTCCGAAGAACGGGATAGGCCTAGGCTTGAAAGAACAGATAGGAAAGAACATTTTTGTCAACGTTTTTTGAAAGTTTATGCAGCATTATGGTAATTACTTTCCCGCATTGCCCGTCAATAACTGGGAACATTCATTGCATGACTGTTCAAATTGAACCCCTCATCGGGCACTTCTTTTTTAAAGAGTTCATTAACTGGTCCCTCGAAAAAGCACGCTGTATGGCTGTAAAAGTAGTTTCGTTTTGGGATTAAGTTACATAGAGAGTTGCACGAGGTTTTGACACATTTTCGAGATTTCTCATTATTACCCATTATGTAGTTTTGTTACTTCCGTTACTTTGATTCATTTCTAATAAAATTGTCCATTTTTGCAGATGGTTGAATGGTTGTAATGTAAATGGTTGGGGTGTTTGAGAATAATATTGTATTTGTATCGTAATTGATCATATCAATCGAACAAAAACTTTAGGAGGCGATACAGAAATAGAGAACCAATTGTGTCGAAAAACCAAATTGAGGGCAATTGTCTAAATGCCTACAGCCTGCAGCGGACATATGTATTTCAAAAATCGGAAAAAAGCTAACTTAGCTTAATAATATTCCTTTTCAGACTTAAATAAAATATGAGACAGTGCATTTTCAATTCGGCGGCTTTGTGGGTGGTACTGGTAGTCTGATAGCCTGCCTGGTAGGGTCAGATCCGGGTAGTAATTGTAGTTTTTACTCTGTAAAGTGTACTGTATGGTTCAAAATGTATATTCGAATTCGATCACTATCTGTATTTTATTATTGCCTGGATCGATGGATAGACATGAAAATGGCATCATGGTTAAAACTATAGATTTAGATTGTTTGATAGCATGTTCATTATTAAACAGACTATATATTATAGCTATGCAATGCAAAACCTTGTTTCAAGTCAATAAAATGAAAAAAATAAATGACACCAGTAACATCTCCACACTTTCTCTGTTTTAATTTGATTATAAATATTCAGCACACGATTAAAATGCTTATTTCACTACTACCTGCTGTTAAAAAGGACAAGATAAAACTCTGTACAAGATACGCAAATACAGACTATTCGTTGTTACTTTAATTGCTATACTCAATCAGGTTTTGTGTTTTGTACACATAGACGTAGCATAGCGAAAGACAATTTCATGGCAGGTACGTAGTTAGCATGTCATATCTTATTCGTACAGGCAACAGGTGTAGATATCAATCTGCGAAATAGTCAAGTGAGGAGATAGAGGTACAAACGTGATAACAGTAGCTCATAATGATGAATGCATTGCTGATACTTTTTTCTGCATTCTCTGGGAAAAGTATTCATTGACTTTTGATGTGTTATCCGGAAGGAATATTCTTTTAGACTTGTATGAGAACCTACAAAGACAATTCTTACAATGCCCATAGTATCTACTATTAATAATATGTGTTCGTTCAAACTTCAGACTCAAAAATTCACCCTCACCTTGTTTGACCAGATACAATGCGAGACTTACAGAAAAATTATGAGTAAACTATGGCTGTTTCTTCCTTGTTCATTCGGTACAAATACATTAACATTTTTAAGCACTTCGACTTGATAAATTCGTGACATGCCATCACCGGTCCACTTATTGCAAATCAATTTATAGTCAATACTTATACACATACCGCTGTAAGTGCTGCAGGTGTAGATCACAGATTATTATAATGTACCTTATTGGAATGCTTTCAAATTCAATTCCAAGTATGATTTGATGTAGAAGGTGTAGGCTAGGTACTATAGTAAGTAGGCACAGTAGGTGTACTTAGTTAGTTAGTAGGTACCCTAATCACTTAATGCCCCAATGCATTTATAATATTGCAAATGAAAATGCAGTAGTATGTAAGGTAAGCGCATATAAATCATGGGCATTGTATTTACCGGTAGTTGTCTTATATTGTTAGTATGAAGTGATTGAAGTGGCAGTTTCCGTTCTTTATTCACATAGGTATTCACACAGGTTTTTCATATTCACAGACACTATCTGAAAATTAGAAAGCTTATTGTCAGTTTATTATAGTATAGAGATATGCATTTACCATTGAACTTGTCCTAAAGAAGCATAAGAAAAATCTTCTGGTATTGTTGCGTGTGAAATGTTAATGAATGCATTAATGTTCAAATACTAATCCAATTTCTTTTAGCTCATTTAATACCACTCTCTTGGCTTGTCAACCACAGACTCATCTTGAGTTCTGAGTTGGATTTATTCCAGACTTGTTGACGTTACAGTTAAGTTGACTCTAAAGAAGAGTTCCTTCTGTACTCACTGTACCCAACATTCAGGATCTTTGAATTATACAAATCTATTCTAAAATGCGTTTACTGATTGTGACATTAATATTTATTATTTCTGAACTTCATTACTCGGACTCTTCGCCGAATCCTCATCATTTCGGTAGTATGGATTATTTTTTTTCTTCTAACTTTCATTATTTTTTTCTTCTAACTTTCATTATTTTTTTCTTCTAACTTTCATTATTTCTTAAGTTATTTTGGTACTCACACCTTGCTTCTTTTGACTTTTTATCCATCCAGTTAAATGTCCACTTGGCAATTTCTACTATGACGGCTGTACGGTTTGCGAGTGTGATATTCCAACGGGAGAAACTCAGTGTACAAAGACAGCCTGCTACGACATGTCAAGTAAATAATTTATTTGAAACTGGTATCGACTTTTTTCTTTCAGTTTAGTTATTTAACAACCCTTTTTCCTTAGGGGAATGCCCACAAGGCCCAAAGTTCAAAGACCAAAACGGAAATAAGTGTTCCTGCTATAGTGATACTGGGGCTGTTTACTGCAGCATCGTTAAAATAAAACCTCCTTCTAAGGTAAGTGAAAACCCAGTTAAACTAGATAAAAGGCACGTTTTGCGTTTATTACCAGAAAATAATCAGTTATTTCAATCTATTGGATTACCACAGAAAACGGTCTCAAAACACCACCCTTCGTTGTCGCTTAAACGAAAATCCTTTTTGAAGAGCAAGTACTATCCCGTGTCATCTGAACTAACAGCGGCACAAAAGGACTTCATGCAAGAGCTAATACGCTCTTATGTTGAATCGTAAAATCCTTGATATCATCCTCTTAAGCTTATTTATACAGAAGTAATGGGCTTTGACAAAGTGCATCCCCCAGTTAGCATGTACCCCCTCTAATTATGTTAAATCGGCTTGGTGTAGGCCACTATAGGGAGGCAAAATGAAGATTAGCTTTATATTTACTATGGAATATTACAGATAATGCAACATAATTCATTTACAATTCTTTTTAAATATTCTGCGACTCACCTACATAGTAGTAGTGTACATATTTTTATGTACATACATACCTATACATATTTCTACGTAATGTGATAATGAAGTATTCCTCTAAATAAAAGTCAATGAAATAGGTTCTTTCTTGATTATTGCTTTAACTGAAATCGTCTCTCATAATATTAGTATTGGTTGTGCTAATCTGAATTTTGTCTAAAGATAGGCCACTATAGGGAGGCAAAATGAAGATTAGCTTTATATTTACTATGGAATATTACAGATAATGCAACATAATTCATTTACAATTCGTTTTAAATATTCTGCGACTCACCTACATAGTAGTAGTGTACATATTAATGTGATAATGAAGTATTCCTCTTAATAAGTCAATAAAATAGGTTCTTTCTTGATTATTGCTTTAACTGAAATCGTCTCTCATAATATTAGTATTGGTTGTGCTAATCTGAATTTTGTCTAAAGAATTATTTTGATAAATAAAAGTTGGGGGTGCATATTAATTTGGGGATTGCAGGTGAGTGCGTATTAACTGAGGGGTTCATTTTGTTATAGCCGGAAGCACATATTCTTGGTTACAATGAATTCACGTCACTGGAAATAAAACTCGTCCGTATTTACTACACAAAAAAATTGCTGTTTGATCTTGATTGTGAACTTTAAGTATTTGAAGATTTACTTACCTTTACAGAAACCTAGGTATTTGTTATTGTACTATGTACCTTCTATGTTCTATTATGCATAATGTTATTTATAAATACTACTAACTTACTGCTACAAGAAAATAATTATATAATAACTCCATTATATAAGTAGATTTGCTTATTTCTTTGTTGTGTGTTATGTATTTTTTATGATACGATGTTTCTACAATTTTAGCATAAAATAATATTTATTTGTCTCCAGTAGCCCTCTAGAATGAAAATAAAAAGAACAATGAGCGACAGATTTCAAGTTTACAAAGAAACCAAATAGTGATTTATTATCTCAAATAAGTACAACTACCAGAATATAACTAGAATTTTATGTTTTGTTTTTATAAGGTAAAAGCTTTATTGGCTTACATGTAATTAACCACAGTGCAATGATATAGTAGGTTCATTTAAGTTAGTTATGGGCACACACACTTTTCAGCTAAGTAGAGATTCTACATTATAATACATAGTAATATATAGTCATCGGTAGTCAATTTTATTTTTAATGCCAGATTGACCAGACAGCACAATATTAATAAATATCTTTAATATTCATTACATTTATTTCTTACATAAGAATTTCAAACTTAAATTTTCTACGTACACAACATACTTTCTAATGCCCTTTCGACTTCTATTTTCCTTTACGTCTATCTTTCCTCTCGGTACAATTACCATATCATAATAATTATTATTACAATTTACAATTACCTTCAGTATCAGTGCGTCTAACTTTAGCCCTCAGATAAACAACGAAAACGGCAAAATTGAAACATAACGAATTATTTAGCTCTTGATATTACGTGCGGTACATATTGTATTTTTTACATTAAATATCCATAACATATTGCAATTAAAGGACAAAACTTGAAAAGAAATACAAAACAGAACAATAGAGATATGTTAAGCAAAAAACAACACTAACCTTAATGAAGGGCTACAATAGTAATTATATCTTAAGTTTTTAACATACTTTAGTGTGTATACTTAATGTAAAGTTGTAATTACATATATATAGTTACATCTAATTACAATTACAATACAATATACATATATAAGATTACATTTTACACAGGGTACAATAGAGTGTTAATTATGGGTATAAGAATTATAACTTCAGCGTGTTTATGCATTGTAATTAGGAGAAGTTATATCTAACATGCGCCAGAGATGTATGTGCGAGATTTTCTTTTTGAAGTACATCATTTACAAATTACAGGTAGTAGAAGCATTATCATTTTTAGCTTTACACTTCCTGGTATACATTTCCAAGGAATTTTTCTGGAATGTTTTTTCATCACTATTATCGGTGGTGGGGGAGGGTGGGGTATTTTTTGATCATTTCTTGTATATTCAAATGTAATGTACATTTGTCGCAGTCATTATTAACTTTCCTTTTAATCTCTCCTTGTCCCTACTCTTTGTACATGCAATATATTATGTACAATTCTCTTCATTGCAAAATCTTTCCTTCCTGATCATCATACAATTATATGTCATCGTCCCTCACACCTGCTATTATTATGTGGTGGTCACAATCTTATGCGACAATTTGTAGTACAATACAACTTTATAACAACATTGCTTTACATTAATAAAAATAAACTCATCGTAGTAAATTTGTCAGGAGTTGTATAATATTATGCGTATCTAATATCCGACCTACTACTTAGCTATCGTACTACAGATAAAATACCTTAATCTACACTAAATACAATTGGGATACTACATTATGTTCTCCAGTCTATTCTGCATGAGATTTGCGAACCTACTGATCTAATGATTCAATGATCGATCAATGCAAAGTAAAGATTTTATTAAACTGTACCTAAATATCTGCTTTCGTACGTACTGCTCTAATAGTAAGGGAAAATATGCAAAATTTAAAGCTTTTGTAGTATTCTACACTAAACTTTTACCATATGTGGTATCGTTAGCTACTTGTTACACAACTACGGAATTTTGTATTAGCTGCTATATACCGAATACATAATTACATTGTTTAAGATGGAAACATCAAATGCTGTCTTTGACACCTAATAGTTTCACATTCATAATATAGTTCACTCAAGTAGTAAGACTTCTACATTGTAATACCTGTCAAGCCTAGCTACTGCATTTGGGGTCTTACTCTTAATGAGACATGTCCATTTATACCTCTGCCATTCGATGCCTTGCCTCAGGGATTTCCACCGTGCTTGCAATTCAGGATATTTTTTTATCATATTAATAATACTTACGGACACTACACTGGGATATTCGTCCCTACCACTTATACACCTATTAGAAATACAGTAATGTATAAAGGGTCATTGCAGAACATGCAACCTCTGTCTCTCTAAAATTTAACGTGTGGTACAAATTCGTATAAATCATTAATAAGATGAAAAGTTAGTGATTTTTTTTGATTCTTGCTAAAAGCAACATGATTTAGATGCAATACCATATACAGCGACACTACCAGTCAAAATTGAATCTCAATAATAATTTAACACCTCCACTGAAAATATTGCCAGCAAAAATACATGTTAATGAGAATCTAATTATATATCAAATAATAATCATTTTAAGTAGTAGCACCAGGTACATATTAATTATTATTATGGATAAAGACATTTATCAACCCTTATTTACTTACTAGTTTCATAATTTCAGACATACTTACAGAAATTGAAATTACTCTCTCGGGAATACCAAGATCACACAGTTACATTAACAAGTGATGATTATGCACGGATTGATGTCAATAGAAGTTAAGACGAAAAAGAGATACATCTAAAAGTATAGATTCCTGCAGATTATAAGCTTTTTACGATTTTAGCTATGTAAGGTTACACATTTGTATGCACATTAGGATTATAGCTAGACGAACTAAGTAAAGGTAAATATTTCAGAATTTCTAATGAGATAAGGAGGCATGATAAAACCACGTTACACCAATTTCAAAGTAATTATTTGGGATTTAGGAATGCGGTAACGGTTTGTTGAATACTTGCTGTTGGTTTACATTAATACAGATGGATAGCTACTTTTCATGTGGCCATATAGACGATTAAGTATCTTATTCACGATTGGTTATATTCGGTATTGTGGACACAGGTGCAACATTCAATAGTCATTTATTTATGCAGTTAATTAATTTGCTATTTTAATTTACCTAGTAATACTTGCATGCATTATGGAAATGCTTTTCTGCCAACGGGGAGCTCTTGGATATAGATTACTGCATTATTAGATAGAATTGGTGTTTGCACTTGCAGTAGATTCTTTCTACTAATCCTACAGCTGCTCCGTTGCACTTAAAGTATTCACGGGTCAAGTGAGACAAAAGATGTTAAAAAAGAGGATGATAGGGTTAGTTAGAGACAGAGTGGAGATGAGAATGAGACACCCGGGATGTTCTGCTTCGGTGTCTATTCGTAGTATCGTAGTATTGTGTGGTGGAGTGAAGGCAAGGACAGATCAGGACGAGGTCACATTTAGATAGAAGGGAGAGAGCCGACTAAAGAACAAGTAGAACAACAAACAAGGAATTAAGTTTAATCCCGAAGCTTGTGCCACTCGGCAATCTGTCGTCGTGGGCAGTTGAGGACTTCATTCCAATGGTGTGTAGCCGTTCCAGAAGTGGCTCCGTTCCCCAACTCCAGTCTTCCTATCACCTACACACGCAGACAAAAAATATTAAATCGAGAAAACACATTAGAGAGAAATGAAAGTGTTTTCTAGTGTGGACTCTGTTGTGAAGAAAGCGTTTCCAACTGTTCTACACACTGGACAAGACAGGACAATTAAATTTAATGGTGCATTATACTACCACAATTTGCCCTGGAATTCCTTAGACTTTAACAAACAAAAACTCCTACACTTTTTATTTTGCTCTATCTGCAGCACATTATTATTGCCGAGTATTTACTATATGTACCTAACTAACTACGTTATATTGTAACGTAACCCCCTCCGTGACCAAAAACTTCCGGCTACTGTCTTTCCATTAGATTTTGCTTTATCTTACCCCACACTTACTATTAAAGCTATTCTTTTCCCACAATCCCTCCTACATATGTTCTACTATTTACGTACAGAGACACTAACCAAACTTACACTTACATGTTTTTCCTCCTCCTCTATCTACTTACTTTCTTTGAATCAAGACCTGAAAACTTTTCACGGACGACAATAACTTTCCGAATAAATCCAAACGCAACTTTTCTTTTCTCTAATAATAGAATCTTTCCATGTACTTTCACCAAACCTTTTTTCTCTTCTTTCTTCAAATCCAATGCACTAATGTAAATACATAATGTTC
This sequence comes from Tomocerus nigrus, assembly GCA_019776505.1. NCBI lineage: Eukaryota > Metazoa > Arthropoda > Collembola > Entomobryomorpha > Tomoceridae > Tomocerus > Tomocerus nigrus. The sequence continues at coordinate 23,127 of JABASI010000726.1, forward strand.
CTCGCAGCCAGAGCCAGCTACTTCAGCTTAACTCCATACTAAATCTCCATTTACACGTGCAATGAAAAAACATAAGTAATAGAAATTTTAACGCGTGTACGCGATTACTACCGAAATAATGACACTTTGTCCACAGTCTTGAACTTTTAATGGCATTTCTAGTCTCCTTAATAAATTTATTTACAGATGTTATGAGTACCTATGTAACTACTAAAATAAATCTCTACACAACACCAGTTACAAATTAAATTACAAGTTATTTTGTTGTTTCCCGTCCTGCTACTGCTATATACTTTTATATTTATAGTTAATTTCATTTAAATACATGCACAATAGCAATCAAAAGCATACAATCAAAAGACGTAATTAACTAACATCAAAGACATAACAATAGCCCTCATGAGATTCACTTTAAAAGTTAATTTAAATGTCGGAATTTTCCATTTTACTTATTTTCCAATATGCTATGCTTTACTTGCATTGTCAATACTTTAGACTTTAGATTGTAAGTTGAGGCAATTTAAAGTTGCTTTATGTAAGGTTTATAATTCAGTATTGTATAAATAGCTGGATAATTGGTAGAGTTATAAAATGCAGCATTATTATGTGATGTAGGAGCCAATCAAGGACAGAAGGTGAAAGTTCGCTTTCACTTTGACTTTAGTTACAGAGTAGTTCTTTGATAATATTAAGAGATCTAACAACGTACAAGTAGGTACACATTAATATACGATAAAGTAAGTTTCAGGAGGGATTTTCATCAAGGCTATTGATTTCATATTCTAAAAGTTTCAATTAGAGAGGATGTCATGCACATGTCGCTTCTGTCGCAACATAGAAGTTTGATTTCTATTCTGTGAACTGTGTGGGAAGAAAAGAAATGTGTCTGAGATAATGTGATTCGAGTAGTCTACACTCCACAGGAAGTTTGATGAGGTTTTCGCCTCAAATTATAACAAATGAGTTGGAGAAACCGTAGAAGGGTCTACGCTAGGAATAGAATCGACAATTCTGTTTCGTATTATTGCTACAGTTCATACGTAGCTAAACAAACAGATGGCCGTTCACAAAGAAGGAAACTATAGTGCTAATAATAGGAAATCTCTTATAACTTAGCTTTCCAATCTCTTTCCTTTTTTTCCATGTATTTGTAATTCAACGAAGGGAAAATACAAATAAAATTGCGTGGCCTTTCAAAGTTAGTGGAGAAAGAAGACTGTTGAAGGAGGGGAGTGAGTGAAAGTAGAGAGAGAGAGCACAAGTGCACGATACTTTGCTAACTCTGCAAAAACTATCTTTCTGTATTCATTAAAAGGGGAGAAAGTAAAGTAAAAGTTTTCGCAGAGCTGACTAAGAATCACTGAAGGAGGACGAGGAATAAAAGCGAAAGAAACTATCTTGTCTCATTTAATACAACAAAATGTTTCTTTCAAGAACGCTCACCACTCCTGCCCTGCCTGCTCCTGCTCCTCCATGGATAAAACATGTTCCCTATATCTCCACTATTATCACTGCAAAGCCACGCTCATCCGATTCTAGTGTCTTTAGGTGTACATGCATGTAAGTTCCGACGACGACTAAAAATGGCTAAATACCTAAGCTATGTATAATGCAATTGCTTCAATTGGATTTCTCGTCACCACTCCGCCTTAGACAAAAGTGTGTGCAGAATAAGAGACTCGAACAGCCATCCTTTTATCTTATCAGTGGATGGACGGGGGAAATGTTGTATGGAAGACATTGTGGCAGAGTACTAGTGCAAGGTGAAGAATAGGGTTGGAAGTTGGATTAGAAGTTGACGTACCTCGTTTTTAGTAACTCGATCCCAGTCGAGGAGGAGAAGTTGCAGGGAAACCTTTTCCAAGTGGTTGGCCTGTCCGGCCGCAGGTGGCAAATCGAAAACGAATGACTCGTTGAAAACGGGATTCAGAGTCCGTTTCTTGATGTGCGTTTTCTTTTTGGCAATTCTCTGTCCATCGTACAATAAGTACATCTTTACGTACGGGTCAGCCAACCCTGTCACATCCATTTTTGGCAAATTTCTTGCCTTCAGAACAACCACTGTAAGTCGATTCGCAGTTGGCTGCCAGCACAGAGACACCAGAACCTCACCCCTTCCTTGCGAGCGCATCTGCAAACAAAATATTGCATTATAGAAATTTTAACGAAAAGAAGGTTAAATTCTATACTATACTATATTTGGAAGATAATTTAGTCTACCACCATAGCTCAAGACGCTACATGCACTAATGTTACAAAAAATCGAGTTGAAAAAATATAGAAATGAAAACCCAACTGAAATGTACACAAACAAATTATTATTTTGCATACGTTACTAGTAACGTAAGTTTATTATAACGCTTGTCTTTTAGTAGAATACGTAGTAATAATAATATGATTACAGGTAACAAACATAGAACCTCACCCCTTCCTTGCGAGCGCATCTGCAAACAAAATATTGCATTATAGAAATTTTAACGAAAAGAAGGTTAAATTCTATACTATACTACTATATTTGGAAGATAATTTAGTCTACCACCATAGCTCAAGACGCACATATGCACTAATGTTACAAAAAATCGAGTTGAAAAATATAAAAATGAAAACCCAACTGAAATATACACAAACAAATGATTTATTATTTTGCATACGTTACTAGTAACGTAAGTTTATTATAACGCTTGTCTTTTAGTAGAATACGTAGTAATAATAATATGATTACAGGTAACAAACATGCTTCGCCATAATTAAAAATTATGAGAAATGCCAATGTACAAACTACAAACCGCACACAAAATGTAGAATGCTAGCATAGCAATCACTTTAATCTACTTTTGTCATAACTTGATTAACTTGATATCGTTGTGATACAAGTATGGATGTAAAATTTTGAATGGGTACAAAGCTTTTATGTTTGTCTGTTACAACAGATACATTCCTTGCATAGTGTTGGCCTTTCCTTAGCTTGAAATTGTGTAGTGAAAATAGAAAATTCATACAGGAAAAGTAAATACTAAGTGAGTAGGTAGGTACATAAACTTGAGACGAAGACCGTCACGAATCACGAACCATAATTAATTATGTAGGTATGCGACGGTATATGTAATGAATATCTCTCCTCACTCAAACAAATCATTTGGTAAATGAATAAATCGTAATATGCTAGAAAACAGAAGAGTAATTCTTTGAATTTTCGGAAATGTAAACATCCTCATCCTCATTGATTTCCGTCTCAATGCTAGCAACAATTGTCGCCAACACACAAACACTCGACACTGGTTTTAACTTTTGTAGCACTTTCTAAGAGACAAGAGACATGAGTAGGTATTGATAAACAGTAGGAACAAACTAGAAACTCTGAGAAAACAATGAAGACAGGTAACTTGCACTGGAATAGAATCTCTCTGCACAGTTGCATGCATAAAGTAGTCACAACGGAAGACTACACTTCAAAACTTCACTTTGAATTGTTACATCAAGAAGAAGAATATCAATGAAAATGAATATGCATATATGAATTGAGTGAGAAGTTAAGCCCCATGGAGGGTCCTCCTTTTCAAAAGATGATTTCAAGTTTCCTGTCCGCCTCAGCTGACATTCGAAATTCATTAGCTGTCAAGCAGTCAAGTGCCATGCTACAACTTGTACAGTACAAACCTGAAAAGCATCGTCTATCTAACCTCCTTTATTTCTCCTCTAACAGAATAAAGTCTTTTCCTGTCTACTTTTCCGGGAAAACCAAATATTCCGCTGTGCTCAGACTTGACTTGTGCCATGAAAGATGAACACTTGAGCTGACAACTTTTGCGACAGAAATGGATGCCATTTTTGCTAGCTTCCTTCGACTCAACGTCTTTTTTCACAGACACTCAAGGTCTACACATATCAACCTACATAAACAACACTAAGTCCCCCAGTTTCACTTTGCATACTTTTGGGAATTTATTCGTCCCAACCGGTGATATGCGAATATCATATAGCGATAAGCATTCAAATAATTTACATGAAAACAATCGTTAACTCTGAATAAAAGTTTGAGACGGCACATCGCAATAAGCGAGCTGCAATAAAAATTAAATCTCCTCTTATCAGGCACAACAAATTACTTATCTGTGATAGCATGTAACGAACAATATAATAATATATATCAAATATCAACATAATATGCAGGCAGGTAGTAAAGTAAAACTTTAAATGAATGATGTGAAATATTTTGATCAGAAAAAATTGGTCGATGATAAGTACCTGTGAAACTGTGATAAAAAACCCAGGAGCCAAATGTTTCTATGATCTATTTACTTGGATAGAATTGGATACTTGTATAAAAATGAAATATTGGTATGTATGATCCATTTATTTCGAAAAGCATCATCAAATAAACATGCTTCTCATATTTTATAGGAATTTGTTTCCATTAATCTCAGCTAAGTACATATAACTAAAGGTAGAAGGGAAAGTAGTGGAATAAATGCGAGTGATAGATTCTAATACTCCACTTTTCTGACAGATATAAGTCTGCCCTGTCAAGATAACAAGATAATGCATTTGTGCTTACAGCATAATTCTTTGATTGTCATAAATGATGGACGCTAAGCACTTGGAATTTAATAACGTTGACTTGGAGGACGTTTTACAATTCATTGCCATCCTGCATACAATCTCTCTCTGTTGTAATATCAAATAATCCCTTTTGATATTAAACTACCTACATCCAGTAACGGAGGTGTTTACCAGGGAGCTTTTTGAATAATTACGAGTCAAATAAAGACATTGAACGTTTTGAAATCGTGGAAAGGTTATTAAGACGTCAAATTTAAAGGAGAAACATCTGAAATTTACATCCTAATGGAGAAAGTAAATGCATTTGAGATATAGTGACTCAACGGGAGAAAATGTATTAATAATGTTGCTGAAGAGACTGAACATCGGAACTACATTAGCCCATCATGAATAATATATATAGTAATCTCCAAGTTGTCATTTCCACTAACGTAGGACAGGCAGAATGTCAGGACAATCGCCCCTTTTAATGGACCTCTTAGTTTGAGCTTTATGAGCAATTTTTCACTCCCTGCGTCCGTCATTGCAAATACGACCTGAGTGTGGCAAATAAATATTTCATGAAAATGCATCTTATAAAATATTACTGGGCAACCCTTGACTCAGAAACAAAATAAATTAGTAATCTCTTAACTGCAGAGGCGTAATTGGAGCTACTTTCACTATTTGTGCTCATTTTAAGCGAACAGAGATAAAAGTAAAAGGCTCACATACTTGCACTCACAAGCTAGTAGCATCAGAAAGTCTAAATTGAATTAGGTAAACTTTAATTGAACCTTAAAGCTACTTCATGAATAAATAGAAAACACTTCCGTTTGATGAATTCTAAGATTCAAGTCACAAAATGAGTGTGAATATGAAACCAGGAAATCTCATAGGCCCCATCCACCGGCTTATTCTCTGCACAAACGAATGTAGTAAATGAGATATAGACAAAACTTTGAACTGTGAGTTTCTGAGACTGCTTTTTATGTTATTTATTTAAAACTTCGTTGTTTACAAAGGAGGGGAATGTTGGAGACGTCAAATAAAACTGTTTATGTCTACAGCTTGTACTTACGATTATGATATTGCTAATTACCCTGTCCTAATTACATCAAAGAAGGATGTTGTTTGCACCTCTGTGTCAATAAAATTTTTGATGTTCAAATTGAAACTCATTTGAGTATGCCATATACTATCCGGTGAGCCTACCAGAGAAACTAACAAGTCAGGTGAGTAGAATAAAATATTATACTTTCCCATGCATTGAATCGGCCGAGTCTTATTACCCAGAACTCAATAATAATATTTTCACTAAATCACGATTTAAAATTACAGATAAAATTCCATTAATTATATTATGCGCAATTTTACTGATAAAACGTTTACCTTCAGGTTCCTTGGTTGAATATCTCTAAAGATATCAAGTTGATGATTATCTGTTTCCGGCAATTCAAGTCCAGACAGTGGGCAGAAAACTTCTCCGATCACGTCATCTCGAGAATAGCGATCAAAACTCAAAACCACAAAGTGAAGTGTGATTGCCTGAAGGAAAAAATGCACAATTAAAAATTTAGTATAAATATAAACAAAATGCGTTATATGAAATTAGATAAGGAACATTTATGAAGGTGAATGTAAGGGATGTTAGGTACGACAAAAGGAATAGCTGTTAGGAAGTTTTGCGTATCAGAACCACTCGTGCATTATTTATGTTGACAGACAAGAAAATATTTTGCATAATATTCTCTCTGCTACTGTAAGTTAATTTTATTCCATATTCCATAGCGTTAGTAGACGTTTGAAAAGTTAAGAGTCATTTGCGAGAAAAACTCATATAGATAACTGTATAATATAGTGCAGAGTGTAGAGTAGAGTAGACTAGTAAAAAGACAACTCATAATATGTCAGTCTTAGAATTACAAATTACAATATTTTGTCTCATAAGGAGTCTGTGAAGTTAATACAGTGCAGACTTCATGGTTTCTGTAGTCATACAATGTGCAGTCATGTCGGTAGTTATAAAATTCTGAAAATACAATGACTTGCAGATCCGTGAAGAACTCATGAATATAAATGACATCAACATCACTTGGAATCTGGTTAGAGGAGAAGGAGAACTGTGGAAAAATCTGTCATTTGTAAATAGGAAGCGATGGATATGCTTATCTTTAAGTCTACTTTCACTCCCAAACTGAAGTAGTAGGTAAATACAACCTTATTTATTTTTCCGAGCTTTCCCCATGTTTCCCACAAAGAACGAGCCAACCACATAATAATATTACACTACATCCCTCCATTCCATCCTCCACAGCACAAACACTGGAAAAATCCGCAGGACTATAAGCCACAGAGCAATTTGCATGTAGCACTGAACTGAACTCCCTTACACATATTATTCATTCATATCAAATATGGGTGACTAAGCTATTTAATGCGGTCGACTGGCTCTGAAGGCTGGGAATCTTAACTTGAGTCTCTCCCTGCTAACATAAGTATATCTGCTACTAGAATATATATACATATATAATAACATAGGTAATAGTATGCTTTTAGTATAATAATTTTGTTTTCATTCTAGATATAAAGTTTTTAAGCACATAAAGAGCTGTCCTTAGATATATTAGTGTTTCTTCCAGCAGTACATATGTATAAAAATTACAATATAGTACAATAGCCTTACAGCTCTGCCCCATCATTTACGTGGCTGATGCCTTTATACTTACCACAAACAAAACTTGAAAACGGATATTTGTGTACACAAAGCACATAAATGTGTACCTGTTATAGTTATAAACGTTGGTCCTTGTGTATCTATAAGAAAGGACTACTATGATTCATAGAGCGTAAGTGAATCCTAAAAATAAAACCCGAATCCCTTGGTTAAAAACCCAACAGAAAAGTATTCAGGGTGCATGTACGTATACATAGGTGGGTAGGTAAACTGTATACAAGTCCCGTCCGATCTCCATCGAGTAGTGGAGGAGTGGTACTTATAATATTTTATATTGTGGAGGACGTATGACAGTAGAATTAGAATTAGTTCTGCTTGCCTGAAAGCCCTGCGTATCCTTTCCATCTCGTTTACTCTGTAGATAACCTAACACAAGTAGGTAACTTCCTCCTAAAATCCATGTCTACCTAACCAAAGAGTATCACATTCGACTCTAGTGCCTATTTTTATATCTATCAAAACTTTCCTGCTGACTGACTGCCTTTCTCCCACTCAAACTCTCCAATTTTTCCCAAGTTGGATGAATACGAAAGTCTATATTTACCTGTCGAACGTAGTTTAGGAGATTTTGTGTATATGATACATATCTGGCACTAGAAAGTACTTTCACACACGTGCTACCAAAATTTCACACGTTATTAGTGGCCAGCATCTGTATGGATTGAATGGGAGAAAGTATACACTTCCTACATACAAATAGCGGGAGGATGCATATTCCTGTTGTTGGGTTAGCAGAAAATAGATAAGGAAGATGAGGTAAGGCTGAGGTTTAGAGGCTGTAGTGTTTAGGCATGGAGACTATTTGTATCGGAAAAAGTTTTTAAGGATGAGAGAGAGAGGGAAAGGAAGAGTACGTACTTGAAGTTGATTGGGTTGTATTCCGTAGAAGGTAAAGTCCTCGTCGTAAATAGGCTGTCGAGTGTGTCTCAAGACGCGGGTCTTCACCCTCTGTTGCTTCTCGGGTAACAGTTGCAGCTTTACGTACGGATCGCATGTCATCAGCGTCGTATCTTTCACCGGAAGATCTTCACACTTCAGTACTGTCACTATCAGAGCTCCTTTCTCATCCTTGTACCTGCAACACAACAAACACAGATAAGAATAAGAGTGACATCAAGCCAAGACGCTTTCTCCTGCATAAGCACTGCAGACACATCGTCTGAATATATTTTATAAATATATACTGACCATTTTATATATTTACTCTCTCCAAAATCGCTTTCTTGCCTTTATAGAGCAGTGGCGACATTTTTGATACATTTTACTGCAGTGTGTTAGAGCAGATGTGAGTTTTGTAGACTTGTGTGACTATCTGTACTGTATTCATCTATTATTTCTCATTCCTTTCCAAATCCATCGAAGAAACCAAACCGTTCAGACAGTGACAAATAACGGAGTCACGCCGCTGGCTCTTCTCTCTGCTAAATCCTCTATTTAAAATAGGTACGTGGAATGTGTTTTCTGTGATAAGAAGACTATGATGATCCATCAACTCCAAGATTGTTATCAACAGTAAAAATCTACCCCACTTTCCCTATCCCTAATGCGCAAAGTGCATTACATTTTCACTTGTAATGACTTGACGATCCTTTTCTCCAGATACTACCGGCTGTCGGCTGCATTTAGTTCTACTTACTTATCTGTATTGCTATTACTACATACAAACTAAGTTCCTTATTTGTTATGCTTTGTAAAAAATCTGCTTCTTTTCTGACTCAAAAAATAGGTCATGTCAACTTAAGCTCTGCAGACTTCCGACATGCACTCAGCAACTCATTTATATTCTCTACAATGTGAACACCGTAAAAACATCGTTGCGAGCCGAACTGTATTACAGTCAGAGGATTTTTTTCAAACTACAGGAGAAATGTGACATGTTAATGTTAATTTGATCGAAATGTTATACAAAACAACGTTTATTGTAAATTCGTGCACATTAAACATGTGCAAAATTACCACAATATCATCGTTGCCCCGATAATCTTAACTTTGGGACACTACAAATATTTTCCTCACTTAAAATCAAAGGTGCCATGCAAAATGTCCTTCCAGATCATCAGTTACTATTAACTGTAGCATCAAATCTAGGAACCTTTGGAAGTAACTTATTGTCTCAGTGAAATGCAAATTAAAAATAATAGCAAAGTGACAAATAGGGCTGAAGACTAAACATACGGTGTATTTTATTAGATATGTAGGTATTTACATATTATAGTAAGGTTATCCTTTAAGTAAGGTTCGGATTTGTGCGATTCGGAATACTCGGGGAACCCATTTAACTTCATGCAAAAGATGTCGTAGAACTCTTCCTAGTTCTCCAGAATTACTTATCTGACTTCCATGAGAACTGCACCTATAAATTCCTAGAAACATTGTCTAAAATCCGGATCATCCAAAATCCCGGATATACAGTTTCTGAATTTAAAAACAAAATACTAAAGTATTTTTGTTCGTTTTTCAACATTTTAGTCTCGAAAAGTGAAGGACCGAAATATCCGCCAATGACTTTAAAGTCAGCTTTTACTTAAATACTCATCTCTTTGCTCATTTATAGTTTTAACATAGGCTTCAGATTACCAAGCCCCACTAAGAGATAGATGTTCTTTCAGATACCGTTAATCTTGCTGCAATCGAGTTTTAGTTTGTAAGTGAATTGCTGAGACTGAAAGAGTGTTTTCTCCGCAATTGGAAAACTGTCCTTTTGGTAACTAAATAGGTGATATATCCGACCCACAATACCCAACCTACTTACGTGAATAGCAGTTGACAGTAAACAATTTTTAAATATATTTTTTATTACTGAAGTATGTAACAGCTTCTGGAAGGTAGTATTTGTTTAGGCGGCCG
>JABASI010000727.1:0-33205 GCA_019776505.1 Tomocerus nigrus
CAAGATACTTATTATTCTGTAGATATTATATTTCAAATAATTCAAGATTTTAGTTTTCCGTACAGGGTTTACCAAGTCTTGTACCACTCTGAAGAGTACGGTACGATCTTCTATACAAGATATTGGATCATAGTAGTCTTTCTTCGTGCAGTCAATCGTACAGTCATTCATCTCAACATCATTACAGTCAATCGCAATATCATCACCTTCAGTCAAACATAGCTTTTTAAAATTACTAATGATATCTAAACTTTGCGCTGTATTCAAATTTAAAGGGTCATATTTTAACATTATAGGTTTATGATGGCTGAAATAGCTTTCGGTATACCAACAATCTAAATGAGAGATGTTGCTGAAACAGACATCAATTTGAGTTCCGCTATTAGTTGAAACCAGTCCAAGTTTACTTTTCAATACCAAGACAAACAGAACTTATTTTCATTTTTAATGTTACAATCTAGCTACTTATTAAAGAATGTTTCCTCTCATTTATGGACCTAATCCTTGTATGCTAATAAAATTAAAAATAATGCCAAAAATCGAACAGCATACAAATGATGCATGGAATTATATGCGAGTCACATCATTATTATACTCCAACAATATTAAATCTGTTTAATTACCAATTTTATTAAACTGTTGGTTAAAGTTGACTGGGATGGTCTTATTCATAACAAAGTAGAAAAACCCGTGATATTTCTGCTAAATAGAAATGCATTTCTAAAGTTATGTAGATTGCAGTTGTATTGCTTCATGGATAGTGCCTTGATGAATTTTGATTATGTATACAAAGGGTGGTACTACAAATATTTAGCAATGATAGTTACCAGCATTAATAAACCATCTGCACTAAATTATTATTTATACAATGTGATAGAAATACATGAGGAGCAGATGAGACATGATTTCTTTGTAGAAAAGTTTCTAGCTACTTTGAAGGAAAGATGGGACGAATGCGATGTCTTATAGACATGACAAGACACGACAGCTAACGATACTAACGAAATAACCACCTGCCATTTTATGTATTACTTATTGTAAATTTTATTCATGCTCTGAGTTTCCAAACCTTATGGTCATATATTATACTAGTTGCTCTTATTATTCCCTACGGTCTATATAAGCGAGCTAGGCACATACATTCATTATAGATTAGTAATTTGAGAAATTGTTTTCGAATTGATTGCGTTGTTTCCATCAAACTACATCCTCATGCTCCAAGCGTGTTATGCGTGCTTCTTGTTTTTATTGTCATTTTAATGAGAGCCTCGTAAAAATCTGAATTGTTAAAAAGGAGTCGACACACGCAAAGCAATTCTTTTGCTACAGTTACACACTCACTGTACGTAATGCAGAAGTTAGAGAAACAACAAATATGTAGTACTACACAGAACTACTGCAGGGCGATACAAATATTCAAATCTTCTGATGAGTCGTGATGTGATAATGTCGGGCTTCCACATTCATAATTGTTATGCTGAATAATAAAGGAATCTTTAAACATCTTTCGCCGAAAAAACATACCAGAGTTTTATAATAATAATAATGGGTAAAATACTTTGAATTCTATATATATATATGATGGATTCGATAGATTTCCTATAGCTCAACAACAAATATTCGTCAAAATGTTAAAAAGTTGTTCAATTGAGAAATGCTAAGTTAACTGACAATGAGGAGAGATGTAAATCTATTGATTTTTAACGAAGCCTTCAGCTATCAACCATTTCAAAAATTGTATACTTGGTCATTATGTTTACGGAATTAATTCTGCAGCTTTTCTACATGTGCATTTACACGCAATGAGATGCTTGCTTCAAACAAAAAACTGTTTGCTTCTTTTCTTCCCTTCTTTGGCTTTGATTGAACTGACTGCTTCATAGAACGAGGAGACTGGATTCTTGATTTAGATATCAAATGCATTTAAATATGTTGGTATTGGCACTATTCATTCATGGCACAATATATTTCATACAGAATAATTTATATATTTATATTATATGGATATATTTTAGATTTTAGAGCTTCACTAGTGTTTCTTTATTTTCTAAGTCCAAGTTAATTTATTCGTTTGATTTTTCAGCAGATAATATCTTAGAAATACCAAGCAAAAGTATCTTGTTCTCGCTAGTTGTAAGAAATTCATGGGATTTAGGTCTGTATGAAATAAAAACATTTGCATTCATGGATGTTAATGGTAGCTATACTATTTAAAAAAGAAGACAACTAGCTATTGTTTACCCGAACAGTGTATATTTATGGGTTTAAATAAATAGTTTATTGTAGTTTGACAATAAACAGTAGAAAGAAGAATGGAACTTGTCTTACAAACTGCACGTAAATAGTCAAATCCTTTACCACCACCGTAGTCTTATTGTGTATGTACCTGCTACAATATTTTTGTATTTATTTACATTTTGTATTATAATTTTCTGATGGTAAACTGCCTTCTTTCATTTGTATAGATAGTTCCTTCTCTTTCGGCAGGCTCGTAGTAAATTTATATTCATTTCATTCTTTTCCATACCAATTATTGTGAGGCATATATTTATCTATATAGTACCTATCAATTGGTTATATTTAGCACATAATAGTTCCATAGACAATGACAAAGTTTGCATTGTCTTACAGTAACGTATGCACGTAACGTATGCAGTACGTAGGCACAGAACAAATAAATATTGTTCTGTACTTACCTACCTAAATATTGCTAGATAGACAAGTAAAATTAAGGGAGGATAAAATAATAATATGTGAAACTGAAAAGTAGCCTACTACACTGGGGTGTTCATATTGTCCACTCTATTTAAAAGCAGTCAAAATGGAGCCTTATTAAATTTAGAACAGAATTGTAGCTAGTATGGAGATTTAAGGGCCTAACGTAGCTTGGAGAGAAGGGCAAGTAACAAACATTGCCATGTTATTTCCTCAATGTGAAGTTAAAAGCAGTTAGAATAGTTTGTAAAGTAAATGTATACGCTCTTGGTAGTGTCAGAAGTGAGGAGACGTGGCAGGGTCTCGTAAAAGTTCATGGTAAGTTGAGTTATGTAGCTGGATCGCTGATATTAGTGTACTAATATTAACCAAATCTAGGAAAGGGCAGATAATAAGAACTGGATTCAACCAAACTGAAAATTGAGCCTGTATTCCTATTCTTTCTTATTATTTACAAAGTATGTAATAGGTAGGTAGTGTTTACCGAAGTAAGAAAGCAAAATGCTTGCGTTTCTTATAGTTTCTTGGTATTACGATATTAGTTTAAGGTATACCTTAGTAGTAGAGTACAATTTAAGGATTTTTCATAGAACTAGTTCTCGAGAAATTCGGAAAGGGATCGAAAAGTTTGCCTTCGGGCAAAATAAATTCTATACTTCTATAGTCTGACTGAACTGTTAGTTGTAGCTTAGAATTACTTAAAGATAATTGCATATAGGTATTTGTGTTTGAAAAGAGTATTTTATATTTGTACATCAATATAACATTTTACAACTATTATTATGTATAGATAGACACAAGTAAGTAAAACTAATCGTAAGCCTCTTCTCATTCCTTATATAATAAAAGAAAATTTCACTCTAATCCAATTCATAGAAAATCAACTTTGCTAAGAAATTCATTAGGAAAAACTGCAATTTAAATCTGTATACTCAAAACGCTTTCTATTCCACTAATAAAAAAATTATCTCCGTTCACACACAATTTTAATTTCTGTATTTTGTGTTGATGCTCTGCGTTTTTGCGTTAGCCCTAAAGAGAATTCAATCAGAGAAGAATTCCATTTTGTGCCCTTGATTTCATTTCTATTAGTTGCAAGGAGGAAAGTGCCTTTGACATAGGCACCTACTACTTACTTATAGATATATTTAATGGCTACGTGCGTCAGTAAGTTGTATGGAAGAGCCTTATATCTTTAGTAGAATCTTTTAGCGACTCTCCATTATGTTTAATGTGATGCGGTTGTAGATTGCATTTATCCATCCAATCTTCAGTTGACTGAAAGTTAAGGGAGACTCCTTATTTCTATTCAACGAAAAACACTTACCAGTTACTATTTACTAAAACTATTGTATATTGCGCTACATGGACCAAACAATTTCAATTCATCTTGTAGATATATTATTTCTTTTGTAGAATGTTACTTTCTTTTCTACATAGATATAATAGATTTTTACATAAGTGTACATGTGTGTATGTCACAGATTGAGAATTCCAACAGTCATCAGATATATTTGTGTGCAACAAGACAAAACAACTTAAGTATGAGATGGAATTACATCGTATATAGATTCTCTATACTACACTATTCCATATACAAGATATATTTCAATGTATATACTTAAAGAGTCTATATAAGGAGTTAAAGATATGAGGGCGAGCGTAGTATGTACAAGTAGTTTAGGTTAATAAGTATGAAGTTGTATTCACGCACGCACACATTTTTCTCTTGACCAAAAAGAAAAAGAACAACTACTACTTTACCTATTACATTACATTCTGTCTATCTGTCTGTAGGTATCGAAGGAAAGTAGCAACTGAGAATACTACAAGACAAGATCAACTCTGTTTATTGGATTTAGGATTGTTAGTCTCCTCTCTTGATTCTTCTTATTCTTTTTCCAATGTGAACAAGAACTAACCCTCTTGAATTCATTGTATATAGTTTGTCTTTTGTCTTAGCATGATAACTATATATATAGTTAATATATTGGTATTTGTGCTAAAGTATGTCCGTTCTGTCCCATTATACGTGACTCTCATCCAAATCACAAGTGGAACGATAAACTAAGCATCGTATTTAAAATTCTTGGAATACTTTCCTCCTAAGTGGTAATTATCAATTACCTATGCACCTAAATGAAATAAATAATTTGCCCTTACACAGTTATATAGTAAAAGTACTACATTAGCAGAGCAGGATGAATTTTAGCACAAATTTACAAGCTAAGGGCTCGTTGTTGTAACTTGCAATGCTACTTCAACTATTTAGGCCTTCTGTCTTGATTCGAAGAAACGAAATGATTTGAGTGCAACAAGAATTTCTCTCTCCTTATTGCATTGTTTCATTTTGAGTAGCATGCACAAGGATCCAAGGAATTTATTTATAAGTTTGCTCAATTTATGCAATTCGAATCTAGATTTTCATCCCATGTGTTAGATTTGCAGTAAAGCTGGATTGACAAGACAACATTCATCTAGTTATATTATTATCCGTTGCATATGGTGGGGAAAATAGGAATGAATGAGAAAAAGCAGGTGTGGTAGGTGAAATGTTAAGCAATGCTATATGCTTAGCTCTATGCTAATGGCCCTGCGTTTCCAATTTTACAACTCTAACAGAAAAGAACATCATCTGCACTCTCTGCTCATGTCTAAGTATATGCATGAAGCTTTTCAATATCACGCATTTTCATTTACACCAGATGATTTAGACGATTAGTTGGGCATAGTCACAGAGAAATACATTAGGCGCACATAATATATAATGTTATTCTCTGTAAACATCACACAGTCTGTTTTGTCTGACCTTCTTTTCCTTCACTTTGTACGGTTTGTATGTGTAGAGACCCGACGAATAGATTTTGATTGGAAATATCTGTGAATTGTATAAGTTAAACTATGGCTTTAATTCTATTGTCGTTCCAAGAGCGAAACGAAGGAAATAACTTGCATATTCATCGTTTGGGGAACAAATTCGACAATTGAGAGTATAGCATAGTAAATATAGTAAACTTCTCACAGAATATACATCCTATTCATCTAAAATTCTAGTAATGCTACGTAAAATCAAGTCAACAATGCACATTGAACATTACAGAGCATTAGTAATACCTTTATTATTTACATGTAGGTATATAGAGTTGAATTTTATAGTAAAAGTATTTGTAAGGCATAGTGACCAAGTGGCCAGGCCACACAGTTTATTATTGCCGAACGAGTGCCTAAGTACAAGGCAGTTGCACACTATGAAATGAGCTATGCCTACTATGACTTGGCTGTTTCCCCACAGTGAGGATAATGTTTAAGGTGGCACACAGGAGTTCCTATTCATTCATTTCTCAGATATCATAATATCATTGCTTCGTTTGCTGGACTTGCATATATATACGACGATGCATTTATATATCGTTGGTTATTGCTAGTTGATGTTCCGAATCTCCACTGTATCTAACGTAAGTAGCTACGAGAGTCAATAGAGAGAGGTCTATTGTGATAGTCGACGTAATGACTTATCGGTGTCCGAACGACAGCAGAACAACAGGGATGAATGACGTCTAGTCCGAAGTCCCCTTCTTTCTCTTTCAGTTTCACGGCTATAAGCGTCCGAACAAATGCCCATCAAACAACCTTATAGAAACTCCTGCCTGGAATTCAATTGCAGCTCGTTTTTCAAAAGTAACGAAAATTTACAAGCTAAGCACAGGCCATCGTGCCGTGTGTTCTCTTCAAATCCTGTCTCTTGTGTTGTGCCTATCTCTTTGCAAGAGAGAAAAGAGGAAAGCCATATAAATAAAAGCACTGTCTCATGATTTCAATCGTTTCTTCTATGGACATCAAGTGGAAATGAAATACTGATTTGTATTGTTCGTGTCATTAAACTTTTTTCATACAGTTGTACAATGGTAGTTAGGTACAGGGACTAAATATCTTCTCTCTTCTAAAATCTACAAATCAAATGTACATTATTATTAAAGTTTATATTCTATAAAGCTCATTATCTGTTTTGCAACCGTTAAAATATGTTTGAATCGTCTTCTGGTATATAGAACCGATTTCCTTATATTGTCAATAGTGGAAAAAGATACAGTGGAATATTTAACTACTATGTCTGTAAAAATTGTAATGTCTGTTTGTGTGAAGAGGGAAATAATTACCAAATCAAGATGAATTAAATCTTGAAAGACTGGAATGAACTCATTGTAAAATCCAACGTAATAATTATAAGAATCTGCAGCGGATTAAACTATAAGATATATGAGCACCATTACCAACAACGGGTTGGATTGGGTAGCGTTGCTTTTCGTGGCTGTGGTAAGTCTTGCAGTCCTAGACAAAAAGAAACAACTTGGAGTAGGTACGGTAACTTAAGGTTTAGTTTAGAGCTAAAGGAAATTCTCTATAGTCCATGACCTGAAATTAAGCCTAAGTAGTTAAGTTTTGAACTATCGACCTAGGCCAGGAACTCAATTTTCTTCTTAATGTAAGTGCACTCGAATAAAGAGATTTATCTTGTTTCTGTTTCTTACAAACCATCAAATCTTCTATAGGGACAAATAATGCTTATAACTATGCATAAAAACCCAGTAACAAGAAATCAAAACTAGCAATGTTTTCAATCCATTTTACTACACTACACTATAATATTCTATCGCCCCGGATTATATCCTGACTTTTAACTTGGTATAGTCTTACTTTAACTTTATCATTTTTTATTTCTCATATTAACTGCTTTTAACCTATTCATTTCTCACATTAATTATCAACAAGAGCACATGGAACAGAAACGATTGAAACCTAAAAAATCTACTTGAAGAGTAAAATATTTTCAGTCTTATGACTAGTGTGGTAATCCATTTTTATCGCAGTTTGTTGTTTCTTCACTCTGAAGAAGTTTAAATGACCCTTCCCTGAAGTCATCTGAGTGTGGAATAATGATATCCTCCTGCATAGCCCTTCCTAGAATCTTTTAGATTTGAATCTGCAAAGTGTTGAATTCGTTGATAATGGTAGGTATTTGATAACTGATTAATGTGATCAACGCCTGACTGAGTGTTACAATTCAAGTGAATCTGTCAAAGAAATATGATTTTGTGCATGCATTGAGAGCCAAACTGGGTTAATAAACTTATCCGTAAAAATAGTAATATTACCTTGTAGATTGTTCAAACGCGGTAAAACCTGAGGTAATAAAATAAAACTGATTAAACTAAAGTTATAGTAGATAGGTGATGTGTCTGACTGATGAGTAGTGATGAGTGATGAGGTAAACATTGATCGCGAATTCTTGAAAGAAAACCTATAGCAGAAAAAAATTCATATGCTGTCGTCAGAACGGTGGATATTGTTGACAAACGGCTGTGATGCTCAATGTGTCTCATCTGAAGTTGTTTTCATTGGAGGAGTTGATCACGTTCAGGGAAATACATTTACGGTGAGGTGATCGTGATGCTATCTCATTGTCAGATTTAGTCATCCCCACCAGTACCCTATCTTTGCAAATAAAATAAAATCGCAGTTTTCGGAAGAGTTGCCAAAAGAAGGTAGAGGGATGGTGTGAGTGACTGAGTGACTGTACTGACAATGACTGACATCATCCATATCTTTGTGAAAACTGTCATCTACTAATTTAGAATTTGAATTGGAGGTTCTGTTTCCCTGTGTGGAGTGTTCCAGGTTTCTGGTCAGATCAGAGCCACAGTCACATTCCAATTCCTTCTTCCCTCGCATACATAAGAGAAGTGGCTCTGTTCCGTCTACTCTGTCGAGGAGAGAAAGCTGAGTGTTGCATTGCATACAAATACTAAGATATTATTCGAAAACTAGTATAAAATAAATTCAGTCAACTGTAGAAAATGTGAGTGATTCAAGTAAGTAAAAATCTAAGGGATTCCTTTGTAAACAAAGCCGCCTAGGCTCTCTTAACTAACACATGTACTAAAGTAATGCGATGGAATATAATGGAATAGTCTCTTGTACTCTCTCTGTAAGTAAATAGGCATCTACATATAATGTACGTATATATTATGTACATACATACAGATCTTAGAGGGACGTTTTAGGGCTAACAATAACTTCGTTTTTGGCTCTAACATAAGCGCCCTCTCCTTATACTCTGACAATATGTACCTATGTATGTGGAAAAAGACTTCACGTGAATTTTAAGAAGATTCTTATTGATATTCTTCTCTCTCTTTCTCTTCCTTTCGTCGTTCAGTTCAGTTCAGTTGAGATCAGTTGAGCTGTAAGATCTTCCTCTCCTCGGCTATGCATCCGTTCCCCTTCCTACACTCGAACACTGGTGTGGGGAAAAGACGTAGTTTTGCTCTTACTAAAATATCCATGTGTAACACAGCTATCTATGCAACACTATTTTATACTAGTACATGGAATTACACATTAAACTATGTCTATGGCCAACAGAACCAAATTTCACTTTAGAGTTCAGTTCGTGTAAAATGATCCGAGACTTTCAGTTCACTTCAGATCAATTTTTCTCCTTTTCCTAAATATTATGTAATAACTATCCTACATATTTATGTACATACAAAGCATCAGCACTTATATTGGAAAACATTTTACGCGAGAAATATATTTACTTAAATATTGTACATACACACATTTCCCAGAAGAATAAAGAATACTAAAAGCTTGTTCTTAGCTCTACTACACTAAGAAATCTTTTGTCCTGATTATGTCAATGTATTATCCTTTGAGTAATAGTGCAGCAGGTTTAGGCAGCTTACTCTTCTTCTATTAGGAATAAGTAAAGTGGGATAGTATTTACTTATTGATGCATATAGTAGGTCCATCCTAGTTCTTAGTATACTTTAAAACGTCATATTTTAAATTTTGTTATTACTCTGTATGCATTCTCTACTTGAATCGGAAGACAGATGAGCGGATGCGTATTGAAAATTCTATGTTGACAATCTGTCTGTCTCATGGGAAAATAGTAAAACGAAAGATGTGTTTTGTGACAGTCATTACCAAAATGCTGGGTATCGTCTTTCACCTTTATTAGTTAACTCACTTTGCAAAACAGGTACTGCCCTAATCGTATTTGTATTGAGCATCTCCTTATTCTACTGCAACACCTGCTTCACGCTTTACAGTTTACATTTTACTATGTACGCTTATGACACCAGAAATCACGAAAATTTTGAAGGTGAATTTTAACCTAAGAACCCATTATAAATCTGTTACGTAAGGTTCCAAATAGTATAAAACTAATTAAATATATTAAGTGGAATTGAAAAACAATTGTGTGAAAATCAATAATATTACAAAATGAGCTTTTCGGCTAATTACTATTCATGAGAAGTATAAGACAGATGGAGGAGCGGATGATGAAGGTCGTATTTATTGTTTGGCTGAGTTGGAAAACAATGGTCCCGTGTTAGTTTCGAAGAGTCAAATTTCATGGAGATCTAAGAAGATTCTCATGTAGTGTATTATATTTCTTTCCACGACTCATCTTACAGACGCAACGCTTTTCATCATTGTCCATCCATTCCAGTTTATTTCCATTAGATAGACAGGACTCACTCAGATCCTGGAGGTCAAACAGACTTAACCAACTGGAGGCAGTGGATACCTTTTCATTTCACTCACTCACAAACAATCAGTCAGTTTGCTCCTGTCTCACTATTTAAAATATAAAGAGTAACCTGTACTATGTAACCTGAATTTATATCTTTCTATTTATTCGTCGGTACTACAAATATCGTCTAGCTATAGTTCCTGCATAATATTAAATATTTTACTAGTCAACTGAAACTACAGATAATCATTATGCTTGACTAGTTCGTTGAAGTTTACCCCTTGGCTCTCTTTTCTCTTGTCTAAAATTACAGAGATCTTTTGAATCTCTATGTTTGTGCTTCCTTTGAAACATGACCAGTAGCCAGGGGAAGATTTGTAAATTATTAACATGAAGCTGCATTACATGAAAAATCCTGCCTAATTTTAGTCAAATTAAAAGAAGGATCAACAGTACAGTAGCTCGGATCAGACGGTAGCAACTTTCATGGATTTTAACTTTAGGCAAGGTCCAGGATGAAATGCTCATCATAGAAATTATTACACTAGGTCAAGTTTAAGAGGAGGAAGTCGTCAACTGTAAACGTTTCTGTTTATGTAGGCATTTTCAAATGAATATGTAACTATATAATAACACACTAAGGATAAGTATAGACATTCGGGATATATATATACGTAAGTATTGATATCCATTAAAAAGTTCCACAAGAAATTCAACAGAACTTTACATTAGAGAGCTAAAGTTTTTTCGCTTCGCTTACACAGTGTGTAAGTATGTAGATAGAGATCCGATCCAGATAGGGTGAAATAAAAGAACCCCAGCCGCTTGTATCCTCTGTTATGTTGAACTATTACCGAGTTTTTATGTATCTACTATTGCTCTGTTGACTGCTACACATACATATTTTACTTTTGTGTATAAGTCTCCTCTATGACTTGTGTATAATGGCCCAGTCAGCCCGCTTATCTTTTATACGAATCATGAATGCTTTTTTATCAGGGAAACTTGACTTGACTCAACAGTGACTTTTCAATTGTAAGAAATTTTTTCTTGTTCATTACTTCCAGGAGCACTCGTCGTCATTCAGCATATAGCAGTTCTAGTTGTGAGTGAATCTACTCAACTTATGCATGCATTTGTACTAGCTACGGCTAAATCAATTCAATTGAATGAATGGTGCGACAAAAGTTAGCGTAACGTAGCGTGAGGTTATGTCATGTTGTCTTTTTCTTCCTTGCGTTTGTCTTTTCCTGCATTGTACTAACACATACACATACGAGGAGGAGATGTCTTCTGTACCAAAGGATCAAGTTACATTGCAATCATTCCTCGCTATTTATGTGTACACACATTGAAAACCTGAGCTCTACTCAACAGTAGGTTAAGGATAACTTAGGAGCTAAGGTAAGTAAACGTAATATTCTGTTTAAAGAAGGCAACCCGTCACCAGTTCGTCACACACAGGAGGAACCCACAAGACAAAAAAAAACTTTGTTTACACATATCAATGTGTACTTCATACTGGGGATATATATCTACGCAGGGAAAACACTGGTTCCAAATAAACTACAAATGACGTTTACCAAAAAACACTAGACCATAACTAAACCATATAGCTTCAAAGATTTTTTATCCCAACTCACACCTANATAGCTTCAAAGATTTTTTATCCCAACTCACACCTAGCCTTCAATCCCAAATTAAAGAAAAACAAATAAAAAACGCATTCATCAACTTCCAATAAAATTCTCTTTTGAATTCTTTAGGAGACGATTATTAAAACTGAAGTTATTATTAAATAGTGATGACGTATATCAAATAGATTTGTATCGCAAAATGTGGTAATACCAAGTAGTGTAAAAAATATTATTACTAATGACACCCTGCATATATTGGTTGAAAATTGAAATATCATAATATCACAAAGTGTTTTTTAGATTATTCTCAGTTTCCATAAATAAATGTCAGGAGGGTGCCTTGGCTGAATCAGGAATCCCTCTTTTCTGTCGGCAATATTAATTTAATTTAAGTTTAAGAAAGTCAAGATGATTGGAGCGTTGCCTTCATGGAGTCTTTGGTTTCCTGATGAGAAGTTACATGTGGAAGTGTTATAGATTAAATGTATGAAAAGAATAAGGAGGCAATGGTAGAAGAAAAGGCAAAGGTCGGACGGCCACGGGCCACAGACGACCGACCTAAACTTATAAAATATCACCAAAGCAATTTTTTCTTAGCCCTGCTCTTTCTGATGCTAGTCTTGTTCTGCTATTCCACTGTTCTTTTCTAGTTTAGCCTCTTGAGCCAGATTGTGCTGAACCAAAGTAAACGTATCATATCTTTAGTCTTCTTGCAGCATCATTCAATATCCCGTGAATATAATATGTACCTGTGTGTTTGGATTCATAGGAAATGGAATTAGAGAGAGACTACTTGTGCACGCGTCGGGTTCGTCTTCTTTCGTCCTTAAGTCACCGTTTCCTTCATTTTTTTGTCAGTACTAACAACTAAGAACATTTTCAATGTATGCTCACCTATGAAACAGATAGAAAAGGCCAGGGAGGCATGCAACAATATCATACGGTAGTTTTATTCAATTCAATCGTTTTCTTCCTCCTTTCCTTATGGAGCAAGAAGGAAAAGTCCTTAAAAGGGTCTTTAACTAAAAGTAACGTAAACTAACAATAAGGGTTCCCATCAAATGGGTGCATGCCAAGTGGCAAGTGTTTGGGTCATTGTAATTGGGTAATTACAGTCAACTTTATGTGGGATAACATAACAAACCTGGCTGCCTTACCTGGTTTCATTCCGATTGCTCCGGGGATACACATTTAATGAATTACGTACTTCTCTCATTCTCCCTCTGAAAAGAAGAGGTGCACAACTGTTCAAGTGCCCATTTTATCCACCCTCACCACGTCTATTGCCTGAATAATATTCTTATTACTGCTTTTTGTAAATAATAGTAGAGTGACAGTCCGATACTCCTCCGAAATTGTCCAGTTTGATATAATTTGGGGCAGAACAGGATGTGTTGAGATTTATTGAGATTAGGATTTATTTACATATTTATATTCTTGCAACGAGGCACATACATGTTAGCGTCTATTAAAAATGGTATGGGGATATGCTAGGTATTTATATGTGGAGATATACTTTAAATCCTGTATTTTTTCCAGGTTGCTTGCTTTAAACAACTTGCTTGTTAATATCGTTGATTACGATATCAACTTCCTCATTTTTATAAACGCAGACTTTAAGAATATCCACATTGCATTGATATGCAATGAAGCGAAAATATCTAAAATAGCATCCTGTTTATCAGATAAGAAAATATTATGATAAGAGCATAGATAGTAAATAAATAGTAATAAAGTGATGGATGTCCGTTATCAGTTTTAAATGGTATAAGAATGTATTTAAAAAAAGTTTTGAATGTAGAATGAATTGAGTTTCGGATTGAAGTATGGCGAAGTAAGTCGTAGTAAGAGTGTCAACGATAATAACATTTGCCTAACAATAAGTCTGTATAAGGTAAAGCTAAGCTTGTGGCTTAGGTAAACGGTATACATAAGTGAATAGCACAGTACGTAGTAATATTATACATACATCGTTGTCGTAGTAGGTGTTTAGTGTGTACCTATAGTAAAGATGAACGTCTGTCTCGTTTTGTGTTCTCGCTGAAAGTGTTTTTACGTTTTATGTAAAAGTCCAGCAACGGGAATGTAAAATAAAGTAAAGCATGGCAAGTCCATTCAGCATTCAATCTTGTCTCGGCATAATAATGCATCTCGAAGAGGATTTTATGTACTTTTATCATTGAAAATGGCCGTAGGAAGTGCAGAGGAGAGTGAAGCATTCATTTCATTGTCGGTTGTCGAAGGATTCACTCACCTAAGTTAAGTGAATAGACGGAGACTGTGTATATGTAGATAGGTGTATTTGTTATATCCGAGTTTATAATAGAATAGCGTTTGTATTTCTATTCTAGAGATAGATAGAGGGATGGCATATATATAATATTATATTTACACGACTACTACCATTACGTCAGAAGAATGGGAGAAGATAGTCGAAAGTATTGGAAGATAGAATTGAGAAGAACACAACTCATCTCGTCTCCTACAGTAAGTATGTGTGCGTACTTTATTGAGAAGACATCTTAGCAAAGCCATTACTATTAGAGAATCCTATCTCTGGCTATCTCCTTCTTTTCCTATATGCATTATCATATAGGGCATTATAAACTTTCTACTAAGTGCACGTAGAATATAAGTAGACTATATTATTATTATACTAAGAATGTATACATCTATTATGTTATGTATGTATAGGGTCCAGCCATGCAATTCAACTGACTAAAATTCAGTTGCTCCAGCTTTAAGACTCCATTTATGTGTATAGTAAGTAAGTAAGTAAAGTACCTAGTAGTGTGCATGTGTGTGTAGTGTGCAACGCAATGTTCAATGTGTAATGTTGGATGTGAATTGTTGAATCTCTCGCTTTTCTCTCTTCTTTTTCTCCTGTACTTTTTCTTCTCCCGCATCCAGCTTGCTTCGATGAATCTGAATTTTCGGGTGTTTGGTTTTGCATTAGGGGTGATGCTCATATACTGTGTGTCTATTGGTTTCCCTCTAACTACTATAAAGTAGCTTTGTAACACTCTCCTCTGTATCATGTCCATGTATCTTGTAGCTCGGCTCTGTTTATACTAAGAGGAACTAACCGACGTAGCTGTAAGTACCTTAGCTAGTAGTGCCTTCGTAGTAGTCACTACCTACCTACCTACCTACATGTACATTTGTACTTATATTATGTACTCTATACAAATAGATGTTAAAGTAAAGGGCAAGCCAAGTGAAGCCAAGCCAAGCTAAACCAAACGAAACCAAGTTAAGGCATACTGATAGTGATTTCCATGCTCCTTGCTCAAGGAAGGTGAAGCTCAACTCAAGTGATTCACTTCACTTCACTGTTTGAATTTTCAAAGAGGGGACCATCTACTTACTTTACAACTACAAAATATATTCACAGACCTGTATATACACAGCTTTATATATAAATAATAATAATATATATATACGTTCTAACAGTACAATAACATTAATGCTTTTAGTATACACAATTAAATATACCAGTACATATATACTGCCTATATTATTATAGCCTCCAGGCTATATATATTTACTACAACTTTTGACAGAAAAATTTACAGATACCGAGAGAATGTAAAACGGAGCTATGTATTTCAAATCCTATGATAACGTACTACATTCGTACACTTAATGCTACATATAGTACATAAATGCAAGATTTTTGTTGTCCTATCCAAAGGAATAGTTTGTGCAGCAATGCAATGTGATGCAATGCTAAGGGTACCTTAAATCCTGCCAACCAAAGGGAGAAACTCCTATGTTACATCCCAGTCAGTAACTGTTTGAAAGTACCATAACTATCAGACCAATACCCTTACACTACGCCAATGTTAAAATCCTCAACTTAAAATTATTACACTAAGACACTAACAATAAACTCTTCTGTATTTACTACAGCTACATGTTGTTGCTCACATTTTTCATCGCTATAAGTTTAAGGGATGAGGCAACTTATAAGGAATTCCTATCCAAAAGCTTAATGTAAATAATATTATTGTCAATTTAAGTATGATTACATTTTACAATAAGACTACGACACTATGCCCATCTAAAATTAATTAAATCTGACTCTAGGAACCAAGTAAAAACAATATTATTAATTTAAAGCATCAAAAACGACGTTTTTATACATCACAGAATTGTATGTTAATTATTAGTAGCAATGATCTGATAAATAAAATATATTCTATTGTTTTTAAATGTGTGCTGACAGTGCTGAGCGTTCATAGCAAGAAATGATGACTTGCGGATTTGTCAATTGAGATTTTGAGGGATGACCCGAATGAAAAAATTTATAAGAATATTTAGGAGGTTGATTCTTTCGAAGTATTTTTCCTCAAGAATTTAGGTCCACCACTGTGTAAATTTTTATTGCTACTTATGTCTTGAGTCTTGAATGCTGGGTGAAATTCCTTTTTAATTACTTTGATCCACAAATTCTAAGTACCCTACTCTACTCTTGTGAAGTATCGAGCACATGATAATATTTATCGAGTTGTGTTTAACAGAAGTAAATAATTGTGCTATGTAGTCTGAATTTTGATTATGCATTAATTTATAAAAATCGAACAATAGGAATAAAGACAGGAGAATAGAGAAATAGAAGTAAGTAGTTAATTATGTGGTAATCTCACTTATTGAAATGGACCTTTTTGTCTAAATAATGTTTTATACAGTGTGTAGAGATTTTTTGAAAATGAGTTACGATTAATATGGTAAGGGTTATCTGTTTATCTGCAATTTAACCGTATTTAATGGTTGGACAGCATAATAAAATGCCTTTTGTCTCAGCAATTATTGTTACAGTAGCTGTGTGAGATGTAAAGGCTATTATGTATAGCAATAGCACCTGAAAAACCAGTCTAGTTCTAGTTTGTTGCAGTCTGCAAGAAGTGCGCCATGCAAACACTATTGGCATTTCCTATTGCATGTAACTCTACTATCTGTCTATGCAGTGTTATTATGATGATTTGATAGGAATTGAAATCGTAATTTAGTATATAAGAGAGGATCTGTGAGTGAACGTGCACGATATCATGTAACTATCACGTTGTCGATAATATGACTCATATAAATCCAATCGAATTCACCTGAAGGCAGCTAGCTATAAGCAAATAGCTACATACAGATACAATTCCTCATCATCATCTCATATTATTATTCAGTAGCATTTACATTTTATTTAGCTTAATGGCTCCTATGATGTTCCTTAACAATATTTACGCATAATGAGAGAACATTTACTTATGTGTATATTAATTTTTATGTGAGAATATGTTAAAAGAATCTGTACACACGAAGGAAGGGAGGTAGGAGGGGGAGAAATGCAAAAATCTATGGAGATTAGTTTATAATAAAATTATAATGTCTGCACAATTTACATAGATAGCCTGGTGCTGGTCAAATCAAGTCTGACTGACCGAAATGTTGCACAGTTGCATGACATAGTTATAGCCTAGCATTAACTATATACATACGCCATTCCTCAAATCATTTACACAAACTTATTATTGTTAGGTATCTTTGCATTGCATTAAAATCTAGAAGCAAAGAAGGCAAGTCTGCTTAGCGATTCACAATTCAAACATACGCTTTCTACTATGTACAATGTGGCCATGTCTCTTTCCATTCTCTCTCTCTCTCTCTCATAACATAACTAAGGAAAACGTGATATAGTAGTAGAGTGAAGAAGAAAACGAAGGCAGGACAGAGGGGGGACTTGGTTTGGTTTGCTCTGGCTCAAGGGTACACTTACTCAGAACCTTAGAAGAGTCTTCTTAAAGGGTGGACTGCATAAGTGTGTGTGTGTTGTGTAAAAGTAAGGGAATGGCATGGTATGCCATGTTCAACGTAGCATAGTATAGGATCCTCTTCGGCTATTCTGTCTGACAGACTGAACAGAACTGAAGGTAGGAACTGTAGGCAATGTCGAAAAAAGGCAGCAATTGGTAAAAGCTCTTCTGCTCTTGTGTAGAGGATTTTGGTGCGAGTTGTGTATGTGTGTGTGTAGTAAAAGGCAGGCAAGCAGGGACATACTACATGGATACTAGTAGTAGACTTGCTTTCTGATTATGTGAGACTCAAGTAAAACTCTCCTCTCAGATTCCATTCTACAGTCAACATTATTCCATCGTACTTGCCTTAGTGTTCATTCTGTACTAGTAAAGATACGTTTAGACTCCCAATGTATTGCTACAACCACCAATTGTCAGAATATCTCTCTGTCTGTATTCCTAGACGCAGAATTACATTGCACTTACACTACTTCCATTCTGTTCTACACCAAATAGCATAGATACATAGATTGAGAGAGAGAGAGAGAGACAAAGGTACCTATAACCTTAGGTACCTAAACAAACTCACTTCACTCAAGATCACTCATTCGCTCACATACTGCTTTACGATTCTTCCTACTCACCATCCTCATCGCATCACTCTCTTAACTAATATTACAATAGTATACATACACAGAATCAAAATAGTAGCAATAATTTTTAGAAAATGTGTACGTTGCATGGGAATAGTTATTCCTGACTTTTCTATAGATATCATCATTTCAGTCAGATTCACTAGAAAATTAAGTAAAACAATTTACGTCAAGTAGTTGCTCGTCACAATTGCTTGTCTGTTAGTTTGGATTCTTATAACATCAAACTTTTTCGAGTTTTTTTTAACGTTCACCAGATTGTGTTCTGCGAACAACGTGATATAGCTACGATACCTTGATAATTATATACTAAAGCGCAATCAAAGCAATAAATAGTTAATCCTGACGTTCTGTGAGTGCATTTATCCCGAATATTCACACCCACAACGAGTTTCTTTCTGTTAAGTTGAATTCAGTTGAGTGATCAAGATTTGTTGTCAAGAAGAAAGAAATACTGGAATAGACACATGACAAGAGGAGGTATATACTTTCATCTGGTTCTTGTTTTTCCTTCTGATATCATCCAAGCTTCAACTCTAATCAAATACTCATCCTTTCATTCACTATTAATCGAGAAGGAATCATACGATTCACTCTTACAACACAAAAGTCCCACGAATTGATTTTTCATTCACCACTCACTCCACATTCTTCATTCGTCAGGCTAGGGAGTAACATCAAGAAAACTAGCGTCCTTTTACGATTTTACTTAGCACTTCACACACATACATACACTAAATTGTAAACAGGGAGCAAAGAGTAGAAACAAGTTGTTGTTCAAGTTTGGATGTTGTTGTTTCGTCCGGCTCCTTTAGTTTTCCATTTGCTCAAAGTTCCCCAAGTTCGCCTTCCATCCAGTCCAGTTCCAGTTCTGCTTTTTATACAACTCTCTATGTTTTTCTATTGAGGCAAGTCAAGCAAACGACCACTCAGAAAAGCAAGTCGAATTGCTGGGAAAGTTGAGGTAGGTCAGCTTCCTTACTCTTTTCCTTCATCTTTTTCTCTGCCTATTGAATAAACGATTATTTACACTACATACAGTAAATTAGTGCAAAATAGAACAACATAGTTACATCCGCGCATTAGTACATTCCCCAATTTCTTTTCCCTCTCTCTCTCTCCTCCTCACTCTCCTACACTTCTGCAGACTATTATTTTGGGTTTTAAGAGGAAACTTTCAAGAGGAATGGGAAACATAAGTTAATTTTCTGCATCATTTCCCTATAGTAAAAAAGAGCATTTCCTTTTAAATGATGATATATTGGTATCGTTAACAAACATTAGAATTGCATGCATAACTGCATGTTTACTTCTTCCGGAAAGCCATGGAATGTAAATGGTTTGTTTTTAACCAGTAAAGTACGGAGCAAAGACAGTTAAGAAAAGAATTAATGGTGTTTCTCCTTCCTAAGTTCCTCTCTTCCTCTCCTTACTTTATTTTTATTCAGTTCAGCAGCTCCTAGTGTTACGATACGAGGAAAATATAATAATAATGTGCAGAGGAGCTTAGGCCAAGTTCCTATATACATAAATACTACAACTATCTATGTACGTACGTAGGTAGGAGCTAACTAGAGACTTTATGTATAATAATGTCACAAGTAAGTAATAAGTGAATGAATGGCTCAGTCTGTCTAAGTCTTTACGTGCTACCTTTCTTAAGCATTTAGGTAACCTAACTGAGAATTGCTTATTGTGGATATGGGTGCACCAAGTCGTATTTCAAGGAATTTCTTATCTTCAAAATGGGGCCATTTATTTTTATTCCAATTTACTGAGCCTATCTCCCTCTCTCACGTACTTATATTTTCTTAGTCAGGTTATAGATGTGTTTTGTAGTTCACTTGACTTATTCTACTCCCCTCCTACTATGTATTTTCTACAAATCTCCTCCACAAATATATCTAGTAGCAAAGTGAGGAAAAACGCATTGCTCCCTCAGCTCTCACACTTTCACATACATTTGCATATAATTTCTCTTAGAGTTATCTAATGCACGATATATTTGCATTTAGAAGCACTAGACACTATTCGCACTTAGCATACGCTACTTAGATTCTATTATACACATACAATCAGGAATGAAAAGAATAATCATTTTATTCAACACTACGTGTGATAGATAGGACACGTTAACGCATACACAAACACTTTACACTTACAAATTGCTCAAGATATTCAAGAATGCAATTTCTTAATATTTATATGCAAAATTGCTTTCACCTTTCCCCAATTAATATTCGTTAAGTCATGCAATGTTTAGGAGACAATAGCTTAATAGGTCAGTCGTGTGGCCTGTAAAATATATTTTGATAGAATACCATTTACATATTTTTAACGTATACGATTGTTTCTCAGTTATAATAGTAAAATTGTAGATTAATTATCCAATATCGTTCCGAGTAATACACGGCAATAGGTTTTTTGATTTGGACAAGCTTTTAAAACAATTGCCTGAGGAAATCGGCAGTCTACGACGTAATTGTGTCAAGAAAGCCATATTTCCTATATAGAATGTAGGCTATGATGTAGTACTATAGGAGGAGATAGAATGGATGATAATATAGCGTATATTTACATAATGCATGAAGTACAATACAATCAATGTTGATGCAAATGAAGATTTGATTCATATCCGTTTCTTTGACATTTTAGGCTGAAGGTAATCAAGTAAAGTACAGCACCTGATCTTATCGCAGTGTGTGTCACTATCTTTTCCTATCAAGAATTCCGTTCCAAAGAAATTCTCATTACGTGTGAAGCTAGTGGATTGGCGAGGAATTGGAAGTCTATACGCATAAAGTTGACAAGAAACTTAACTGAAGAACAACACAGGAATACTAAATGGAATAGATGTTGTAGGGAGGACGTGTGTATGGGCATTGGAAAATTGAATCAAGTAAGAATTCCTGGGAAAATCTAAGACTAACGTTTGCAAAGCTGAATCTAAGTGAAGCGAAGGAAGTCTGTAGATAAAAGTTGATTTGCATTGTCATCTGCGTTTAGAAAATCAATATTTATAAGTGAGCACATGTTAGTGTATGAGAGGGTTGGTGGAAAAGGCGTCGTAAGTGTGGTGGTGGTCCTGTCGGTTGACTAGACTTGTTGTGTACCTGTGCCATTTTGTGATTTGATAATATACAATAGGAAGGATAGTAGATAGAAAAGAGGTAGAAAGAGAGAGAGAAGAGAGAGAGAGAGAGAGAGAGAGAGAGAGAGAGAGAGAGAGAGAGAGAGAAAGGAGTAGAAGTACACAGTACGAGAGAGTAAGAGCAACAATAGAGAACACAATAAAACTCGTACAAATATATGATTATACATATTTGATTTGAATTCTCAAGTACATTACGGGGAAGTGTTGTCTTGTCTTCAGAACTCTTGACAATTTGACGCGGCGACAGACAAGCCAAGGCTTGAAAACAGAAGGGAAAATCTAGGAGGCGAAACTGGAAGAGTTGAAAGGATGAAGGAAGTCGAAAAATTCTGAAATCAGCAATAACAACAAAGAAAGGAGTTAAAGAACATCGTGGAAAAGACATATACATGAAGGATTGTAGGAAGAGTACACATTGGGCGACTTATATCATCTGAGATAAGTAACGGACACGAAAAAAGCGACGTACTTACGAATACATAGAGGCGAAGAAGTGAAGTCAGTCAAGTCAGCCACCACAAGTGAAGAAGAAATTGTTGTTTGTTCCTTGGTTTGCTTTTCCAGTCTCAAGTTCTTTCAGTGTTCAACTCTTCAGTTCAGCATTCTCCAGTGAATGTTGTCTTGTTCCATTATTTCGTGGTTTAGTTTCGCTCAGTTCTCCTATTCACTCTCCCATTATATCCAAAGAGCTGATAGTTGCTTGTATCGCTGCATTGCATTGCATTGTAATAGTGTGTGGTTTGCTTCTCGTATGTGCTCCTTTCGTTGATACACATAAAACGTAAACCTACGGTCGCTGGCAGACAATATTAGAATTCCAGAACTGAGAATTACATTACATTACTCTTCACACTTCGAGAAATCAATTTGGAATGCATTGTGTGTTGTCGTGTCGTTTCAAAAAGTGACTCTTGGTCTCCCTCTCCTATTCTGTCGACTGTCTTGTCTATCTAAATTTCCTCCAAGAGTGCTTTCTTCTAACCTCCATTCAGTGAATCCAGAGCAGGGCAGATAAAGCAAAGGCACCCGCCCGTCCTACGCAGAACACTCGCTCACCGAAAAAAAGAACTCTCTTTAAAACGAACACTGGGCACTCACTCTATTTGTATCTACTCTATTCTGAGTGACATTCGTCGTCTTGTCGTGATTGGCATTTCGAATTTCATTCCGAGCTCCTTTCCTATACACAGTCAAAGATCAATATCTAATCAGTAAAATCTACAGATAGATTTGAAAAGCGAATTGTTTCCTTCTTAACTACACAGCTATACTTAAAAGTTCACTTAGCCCACTACTGCAACTCAGATTCGATCAAGAAAACGGGATACTCTTTCTCTAATCATATCACAGCCATCAATTCAATTCAGGTTTGTCCTTATTTTCTTTCTCATTTTACCCTTTTCCATCCATTCTCCTATAATATCATTCTAAAAAGGATAATTATTACCTACACATTTACTGTACATTTGCTACATGTAGAAACACAAAACATTTATTATGCAACTATATCTATAACTCATTTTACTTAGCTTAGTATACGAAAGATAGATAGCATAAATCCAAGAAGTTAATTTTCAACCTCTACCTGAATAATAAGGCGATCAACCTAAAATTTAAATTTTCAATGCAGATCTTTTACAGTTTCTAGCTGTACAGTAATAATTTTTTACACTAGCAGTTGTAAGAGGGAATTATAAGAATTATGGATTTATCGCGTATCGTTTACCATTTGCCGAGTCATTCTGTCTTCATTTCGGCCCTTTTTCTTGATAATCATTCAGTTAAATTGAAAAAAAAATCAACGACAGACAGAAGACAGACTGCAGACAGTTCGTCAAGTCAAGTTGTATCACTTCAAGTCAATTGCTGCAAAAAGGAAGGAGCAATATTATTTAATTGTACAGTAGAACCATGTGCAACAGTACATGACCCTTAATGATAAGGAGAAGCTATAAATTATATGCAAGGGAATTAGGCAACTTCTTGTTTAGTCTGAATGTATAGTTATTATCTTGGATTGAATAATATTATGAAGAAAAGAAGGGACGTTATAATAATATTTAAGAAGTGAAAGATTAAGATAGTTTTTAAATGCACATCTTGTCTGCGGTCGTGGGTCGGTTTGCCGGCAATTGAAAATCCCATCCCTCACCTTACGTAATGTTAAGATAGGAATCGTTAAATATTATTGTTGTTGCATGAAATGAAGGGATCTATAGTTGGTTGGGATTTGGGATTGAGACTGTTAAAGTCCTAAAGTGTATTTTGTGTAAATGCATATGCATTGGCGTAAATATTTATTAATGCTGATAAGGAGGGTAGGGTAGGGAGTGCAATTTGACAAGAGAATAAGTATATTACAACAGAAAATTCAATGCACACATGATAAATACATAATTACTATTGAATTACATTACAGATTGCATTCCAATTGCTCGTAAAACTAGAAAGCTGGTTTTCTTCCAATAACTCCAAAGTTGAACGTGAGAAAAAAAGTTGAAAAGTTGTGCAACGAGCAAGCAGAAAATTTGTTTCGCAGAATCTCGGCCATTTCATGAGTGATTCATGCAGAAGCTAATTACAGGATATGGAATCGGAGAGTCTCTTTGTGGTTTCTGTATGTTGGAAGAAGTCTAAAAGTTACTCCTTGATGTCTACTACTGTGACCATTGAGACTTGAAATGGCCACAACTCTGACTCATCAACATCATCAACTGCAGCTTCAACCTCAGCATTTCCCTCATCAAATTCCAAGTCAGACAACTTCCAGTTCACAACTTCAAAATCAAATTGCATCTCCCGGTCATTTGTGCAAAGACTGTAATATGCTGTTTGAGAGCAGTACGAGTCTCGAAGTACATTTAAGTTATCATAAGGAAAATCTTTTGACCAAGTGGGGCACGAGTTCAACGGAAAACATGGACAAGTCCCATTTGCAAGCCCATCCGCCGGCTTCTCCTCACAACAACCACCGAGTGCACATCGATGTCCCCACAAGTAACACGAGCTCACGACCCCCATCTTCTAATCAACAGCCCGGAGAGCACAACCATCCCCCGCACTATTTCCCGCCGCTTGAAACTCATGGACACTATTTAATTTCACAATATAATAATAACACAGGGGATCACCATTTAGAGCCAGCATTTCGCCCCGGAGCTCCTAATTTCGGACACCCACCTGTTGATGCTCACGGTCATCTTTATGGCACTCATAATAACATTCATCACCCTCCGTACTCACTAGCTCCTGGTCAGAATCAGCTTTTTTCACCGAATTCCACTCAGAATAATGTGACAAACGGGCAACGGACACCTCAACCTCCACCACCAAATCCAGGCGGCCCAGATCCTCCCGTTTCACGAGAAGCAGCTGAAATACTCGATCTAGACTCTCACAAAGTGCACATTTATCAGCAGCAACAACAGCAGCTAGCTGAAAGAAATTTCTTTCATCGCCCTTATCTGTCACATTTATTGCCTCCTCAGCCGAGTAATGGTTGGCCACCCGGACCACCAGCGGAACATCAGTTTGTCAATAATCACAACCATGGCTCTGCCCCATTTCCTGGTGAACATCAAAGTCTCCCTGGAGGCGCTTATCCTCCACCGTCGAATACTAATGGCCCAAGACCATCTATTCCATACGATCTCGGTTCAAATGATCTACCCAACGCGGCCTACCCTCCCGAACCGCCGACTTCGATGGGATATCCGCCACTACAGCATCCAAATCAACATCATCTCTCACAAAGCTCTGCTGTCAATTTCGGATCATCCATACCGGGAGCTTTTCCGCCTGGCCCACCGCCAGCAACAATTAATGGAGACAGCGAGTCAAATACTCCCTCTGCTCGGAGGACACCTCCAGAGGGGCGGGCAGGAAACAAGTCAGCTGTGAAGACCAAAGGGTGGAAGGGGGTTGATGCCAAGCGTCCCAAAACCTATAATTGCACCGCTTGTAACAAATGGTTTACGAGCAGTGGCCATCTGAAAAGACACTATGGAACCACCTTACATAAGGTTAGCATCTATTTTCATACTCTTCAACTCTATCCCTCTCTGTCGACAACAACCCTCATTTTCCTAGCTTTATCTTTCAACTAACTCGAAACAGGGCACAAGCCACGTATTATTATAATAACTATTAGCAAAACAAAGGATCCTATGTAGAATTTTCTACGCTTAACCATATTTCTATGAGTTTTGCACGATATCGCTATATTTTCTCTAAACTTTAACTCACCCTCCTATGAGGGCTAATACGAGTCATCTCATCATCGTAATTTTACTAATGACTTTTTCAATCTATACTCTTGTAATGCTAACTGGACAACCTTCAACCTAGGAAATATCTGTTAGAGCTTATTATTAAACTTCGAAACATATGTACACATGTAGTAAACGACGATTTTGTACTTGAATATTGTACGTTAGATAATTTTACGAAGGCTAAATGGCATGTCGTGTACTTACCATAAGAGAGTTGAGTTAGGGATCATATGCTAGGGGGTTGTTCTAAAGCCTCATTTATTTTCCTCGCAAGTCAGACAAATAAACACAGAGCCATGCCCATTCATTCAACTACTCGTTCACATTTCGCAAACATAAAATCACTTCATATTCTCTTAGTTAGTCTCCTTTTAGTTCTTTACTTCACTCTTTCGAGCTTTTCGAAGAACGCATTAAATTCTGGAACAGAATGAAGCTATATGCAATGAAAATGAAAGAGAATACTACACACTCACTACACAACACTTGCTTTGTGTTCGTCATTTCTTTACGTCTTAGCGAACAATATTACGCACACCAGTAATTCCACCTTATGTCATTTCAAGTAGATAGTTCTTACATTACATTTCGTCTAATGTAGCTATTTAAACTAAACTTTTGAAAGTCCAGTTGAGCATGAGGTGGCTATTTACGATTAGAATTAACAATGGCTGAAAATAAAATAAAATCAGTCGTTTTCTATAATAAAGATTCTAGTTTTTTCCGAATTTCGAAAGAGTTTTGTGCAAGACAGTTAAATATAAACAGGTAACAATAGAATGAAGTGCAAAAGGCTTTATTAAAATGCTGCAATAGGGACGGCGACTGCGGACATCCATTAAGAATACGAATTTGTCAGTCTAGCTACGCTATACTTATTGTTATTGTTGTGCGCATTGTTAGGGATATGTATTTGTATAGCATTATTATAAGCATGCTCGTAAATATTGAGTCAGACAAAGAAGTTTCATCTCATCCGTTTGTATTGTTGGCTATGCAAGATTTCGTCGTCTTATCTTCTGTCTCGCTGCAGTAGGTTGTGCAATAGCCCTGTTTTCTTAGCTTATTGTTGGCTATAAAGTTGTGAACGAGCACGTTGGAGATTTTTATGATGTGATGCTGTAATGAGTCTATGACCAATCGCACTTAGCCAAATGTCTCATCCCCGTAGTACTGGATGTTCATCTGTTTCTGTACACATACATGAACTAGGCACTACTCACCTTTTCGTTTGCAGCACTTAAATCTTAAATACGCATTTGTTATTCACACGGTTTTCACTATTACTGTGAGACTCTAGATTTAAATAGGTAATGGAACATATAGGTAGATTTGTGATTACATAACTTTGCAGAAAGCATAGATGAACAAATTTTCCCTCTGGTAGTGTCAATATTCATTTGAAAAATAACTTTGAATTTCCTATCTACTATTTATCTAGCACGACGTTTTCTATAGACTTGAGGGGATTATTTTGATGAGGGAGATGAATAATATTAAAATAATTTGTGTATTTTGTTCTCAGAATTCCATCAAGCAAAAAGGGGGAGTAATAGAGGAGAAGCCTCCAGTGACGAAATCCAAAGGTGGGAAGAAAAGTCCGGGTGACTCTCAGCAAGCCGCCGGGTCAGACTCAATGCACTCTTCGTCATCGTCTAGTCCTGGTCGGATGAACATAAAAGTTGAGGAGGGGATGAGTGAGAAATCAAATTATTGTCTCCCGTCGTCAGTCGCCAACAATAATTCGGGAACGAACAATAATTCATCAAATCGTTCGGGAGACGGGAGTCTGAACAACAATCCTTCTTTCAACCCGAATCTGAATAATAGCCCACCTGTTCCCGTGCCTTCGCCAAATTCTCCCTATAATATTCCCGGAGGGCCCGCCTATCTTCCCTACAGCGCTCAAACTTTACCTTCGATCCCAACAACGAATAATAGTAATAATAATAGCCACAACCCACCCCCTCCTCACCAATACTCTATT
Organism: Tomocerus nigrus; assembly: GCA_019776505.1. Classification (NCBI taxonomy): domain Eukaryota; kingdom Metazoa; phylum Arthropoda; class Collembola; order Entomobryomorpha; family Tomoceridae; genus Tomocerus; species Tomocerus nigrus. The sequence goes on from JABASI010000727.1 coordinate 27,750, forward strand.
CCTGGGCAGCAATTTCATCCCAGTCCTTCAACTCCTTACATGAACGGTTTTGTTTCTGACTCTGTTGCTAATGGACCGAATGGATCTTACGGCGGCGGGGCCCCGCTCTTTGTCCCAACGACGATTTACAATGGAGGAGGCGGAGGGAATTACTCGAATGTGGAAGGAGACAACACACCCCTCCCCCCATTCAGTAGCGTTGGATTTTCTCACTATGATCCGAATTCCTTTCAACTTTTAAACTCAAGTCCTAATAATGCAAATCCGAGTGCTTTCCCACCGAACCCGAGTCCGAACCGAGTAACGCCACCGTACCAGCCTCATCATCAACATCTCATGGGCTCTACACCGTCACCCGCCACCAGCCACAATAACAACGAGAATCATCACTCAATGGAATCGGTAAGAAGCAATCGTAGAGGTTCTCCAGACGATTTCCGATATCATCCTACTAGTGGTTCTAATGAGGGGAGCTTAGACGGGGTGGAAAACTCCGAACCAGAAAGAGATAGTAGTCCGAGCACAAGCTCAGGTTCTGACACAAATAATAAGGACGGGGATGAAAGTAGTAGTGGGGACGCCTTGAAGTGTCCAGACTGTTCGAAAACCTTTGTACGAGCTTGTTATTTGACGCAACATGCAAATAGTTCACACTCCGGTGGCAAACCTTTCAAGTGCAACTCTTGTGGCAAGAGATTCTCAGCTGAGCCCGCTTTAACTGAACATATCGCAAAACATGGGGAGGAGAAACCGTACAAATGTAAATTATGTCCTAAGCAGTTCAACCACAAAACTGATCTGAGAAGGCATAACTGTTTGCACACGGGTGAGAAACCATTTGTCTGTCACATTTGTCAAAAGGGCTTTATTCGAAAAGATCATATGACGAAACATTGCGAAACTCATCTGCGGAAGAAGGGGAGCTCTTGAATTTTTCGGAGAGTCTCAGCCCGCCCTCTCCACTCTCAATTCTCATCCTCATGTCATGCGAAACGAACAACAAGTATGTAATCTGTAAATCTGTTTTCTTTCGAGCTTGTCCCCAAAATGAAAAGTATCACGCTTAATTACTATTAAGTAAATACACTTGTAAAAACTAAGGAAAAATGCCAAGATGCTATATAATAACTATTTGTATGTTGCTCAAAAATCTCTCGGGTTTTCTGTCTCTGTGTTGATATTCTAAATTAGCAATAAGTCCATTAACTAACTGTTAAAATACAGTAGAACCTTCTACAATAATATCCTAAGCGTATATACTCATTACAGTAGTTACTAGTAAAAAGTTAATTATAGAGGCTAGGCTAGATTTTGTGCTCTATAACTTATATATAGTAAATACTAGTTACTAAAGAATAACTACCTAGATTCTCTCTACTAGATGAGATTTATAGTATTAGTATAGTATTGCGTGTATGTGAGAGAGGAGTGCAGAAAACACCGAAGTTGCTCAATTGTAAGAATCAATGAATTCAAACTGCCATAAAATCTATACATAATAGTTACTAGCAAAGTGCTAGTAGGACTCACTATACTCTCTAGAAGATACAGTGCTCTCTAGTAAATATTATGGATAGGGATGTATTTAATAAGTAGCTAATGATGTAGCATAAAGCGTAGCCCAAGCATTTATAGATGATCTAACTAATAATTACATGTATGCTATTTGACACGATATCAAATGTTGCTCTACACTTATCCTTAATCTAGACTGCCTTAGTTTTTTGCCAGGAAAGAAAGAGCGTTTATTCCTAAATGGTAATTAAGAAATAGACATCCTTGAGACTAGAGAGTCGTGTCCAAGATCACATTACTTGTTCCTTCATCTCGGCAACTCAAAGGCTGCTGCCTTGCAGAAGGCAAGTAAAATAGAATACAATGCAATTATTGACGAAAGAAAACAAAGATAGGATGCACTACTAGTTATTAGAAAAATAATTTCTTAACGTGGTATAGTAGCTACATAAATAAGTATCCTCCTTATTATTATCAAGATCATTCCTTTAATATGCTGTAGATATAAATTATTACTAGAATAGCTTAGCTAAGTTACTTAACTATAAATGATTCTGTTGTGGGCAAACAGAAATAGAGAATCTAATGAAAACATATATATATGCAGTTTGGCTTCGCAACCCGATCCAATCCAACACCTGAGCAGGACTAGTTTACATCGCTGAAATGAAACGAAGCCAGACTACGCCGCAACGCAGGCAACAAAAAACCTGAACTAATTTGTAATAATTGACAATGAGCGAGCTCCTTTGCGAGATTCGTGTCAACGAAAGTTCCTCTGATCTTTGTAATCATTTAAAAATAACTAGAGATTAAAAAATATATATATTGTGCATAGAACTTATATTAATAGTATATTAAATATATGGTAATCAGTTATGGCTTAAGTAATTATATAAGAAGTAGACATTAATAGCTCCTTTAAGTAGAAAGGTTCTAGCAAAACTAAATTGTAAATAGACAAAATGCTTATTATTTGGGGTTATTATCAACTTCGCTTATGGTAATAACTTCATAGATACAAATTATTTTCTTTTGCTACACTCCTACCTATTTGGAAAATTAAGGGAGGGATATAAGTTCAAATGTAATTGTAATTCAGTTCTTTCCAAAGCTTTTTTTGTGTACAAGCCATTTTCAATATACAAAATTTCAACATTGAAATAATACATGACATATTATATTATTTAAGTTATAATAATATTATAACTTTAAATCAATTGCAATTTTGATGATTCCTAAAGCGAAAGCTATCAAATGCTTACTACATGTAAGTTGAAAAGAAAGTATACATTACAAAAATACTAATTAGAGATATATAAATAGATTAATTAATTTTAGGCTAATATAAATATTAGAAATGTTATATAGTTATTTAGTTAAGAAAAGGCTATTGCAAACTGCAATGCAAATACTACTTGCTCTAGTGTACATAAATACATGTATACTGAAGAAATATTAAACTTTGGCAATAATGATGACATGCAAATCTTGATAAAAAATAATCTTGCAACTCAAAAGTTCCTTAAAACTGTGCTGTAATACAGACAAAATGATAAGAAAAATATTGTTGTTGTTAAATAGTAGTTGTTTATAGATGTTTTGTATATGTACATAATATTATAGAAAAGATAATAAACTATTAAAATAATTAACTTAATGCAACTCACTACATATAAGTACTTACACTACTACTAAACAGAAATACCTATACATAATACAAGCCTATATTATACAAATACTAGAAAAGAACTAGTACTTACGTTTAGGAGAGGGAGTGAATAATATGAATCTCGCTATTCATTAACTAAACTTCAACACAATGCAAATTGGAAACATATCAGATGTCTGAAGAATAACTAGTGTAAAATGGCTTGACTATATATCCTAAGATATAGTAATATGTTATGTACACGATTATTTTCTAGACTTCTTCTGTGCACAATTATCTTAAATGGGTTAATAAATTGGAGCAGTTTATACGTTAAAAGTATATAGGCTCAGTAAATAGGTGTTCTTTACTTAAATATTTTAGATCTTTGGCTAATTGATCAAGGTGTATCCTCCTAACTAGCATATTTACTACTATAATAGAGCTGATAGTATTTCCTAATTACAATTTACAATGTAATAGTGCATACTTATTACTTACTTACTATTGAGGATTTATAGTAAATTACAAAGTTATCGTAAGTAATAATCGCAACATGAATCTCAATTTTGAAACTCAACTTTTTAACAAATCCCTACCTTGGAAGAAAGTATCAGAGAGTTACACAGATGACAACGGAGCATTCCATTCAATCGAAACACGCGTCGCTACGCTGCGCTAGTGATATTAATAATGACGACAAGAGCTATGAACTTTTGGAAATGGATTTCTGCCATTATTCAATGTCAGTAGTACTTAAGGTAAAATTTAAATGCTAATTATATACACATTAATTATTATTATTGCTAATAATATTATGGGAAACGAATAGTAGTAATGTTAGTGTGGATACATAGCTACAGAATAATTGTAGAGAAGCAAGAGCAGCTGCAAGTTGTACTTACTCAATAATGCAATAATATGAAATATATTATGATGTAGTAATATCGTAGCTTATTAACAATAAATAGATAGGAGTACATAAACAATTATGACAAAATGTGTTCGCCATGAGAAATTATTGTTAATTACTCTTTGTGTTGGTTAAAATGTTATTATGGTTTGATTTGTGATCATATTTAATTACTTTCGATATGTGTGCAGCGTGTTTGCATGATTAGCGTCACGATAAATATTCATACTGATTCTGTATGTGTATGTACTACTTCAATCCATCCAACTCTGTTCCTCTTACTTACTAAGTATAATATCTATGTAACTGATTATCATATGGAAATGTTCGTGGGTAGACCAAGGATAGACATAATAGAATAATTAAATCATTGCTGTTGTTTCTTACTGCAGTATATAGAGACATAGCATAATATGGAGTGAGTTAACTATTCACGTTGATTGTAATTCAAACTATATAGAGAGCAATTGTATATTATCAAGGATTATTAATTATCACTTTGAATGAGCTATGAGTATATTAATATGTTTGTTAACTTACTGCTTATTAGTCAGTAGGAAATATAGATCCTTCCATATATTTATACATTGATCGTCAACTAGCATTTAGATCTTTACTCTAAATAATATCTCTCTCGTCTCTTACACACTACACAACTACACACTCTATATACCTATTACAAAGGATTTGCCAAATTTTCATGTAAAAGCGTTTCAACTGTTATTATAAATGTTTGTAGCATGTAGAATATACACTCATATTATTTACTTATTATGTTTTTTGATATTACTGAAAAGAGCTAGTTATTATTAATTTTAAGTAGGTACAAATACAATGTAAAGCTACTACAGTTACAAAAGGATGGCTGTATCATGATTCTTATGTTTGATTCTTCTGATTAAACGAATAATAAAGAGTTAAAATGTGCATGACAATTTCATACCTAATTTCTTTGCATGATCATAATTAATGAGCTAAAATCCGACACACGAATTTACCCTTAACCGCTAGCGATTCAAAATCATCCTCAATAATTTGTAAATTGTTCCAGTATTTTTTTTATAAGTACCCATGCAAGTAGTTATACTCATTCAACGGAAAAATCTGCATTTTTACACTGTATCAAGAGAGTACCTAACACTAGCACCCAGACACAACAGCATAGGATTCAGTATAAATTCTTTCGTGGCAAAACAAAGTCACGTCTTTTCTAAAAGTACCTTATCAAAACCAGGTTTTTTTTGTATCTAATCGTAATCACATCCCTTACCTTTCGTACCTACCTAATTTACGCATACCGTCTGGTTTGGCTTGTGCCTGATTGTTTTTTATCCCTTGAACACTTTCATGATGTCCTAACTCTAAACAATAATATCG
>JABASI010000728.1:0-33201 GCA_019776505.1 Tomocerus nigrus
CATTGGCTCCTCTCTCTGCCTGAATTACTGCAACTATGGAGCTTATGGAACCTGAGTTTCTATATGCGGAGCAGCGCAGCTTTTATCCCTATTCTATGACGTACGTATACGTACTTGTCAATTCAACTGATATTGGTCTAGGTTGACCTAGCCTGGATTATTTACAGCCATCTATCATACTTTTAGATTTTAGCTACTTGCTTAAGCAACCATCCGGAGGAGTTGTTTAGAAACTCCGAACAATAATAATATAGTATATAAAAGTTTGTCACTTTAGAAATGATGATAAGGATATTTTAAGTGCTCGCATAGGTACTTGAAGAATTTAGAGGTAGCCACTAGGCACATGTATGCATTATGTACATATGCACTGGACTAGAATAATGCTCAATTATTCATGCACAAAGTTTGACTGATTTGACATGAGTATCAATGACGGTGGATGGAGACGGCGAGATTTCGAAATAGAACCAAGAGTTCAATGGCCAAACTCGACTCTCTTGGTCACACACTATTATAGGACTCATTAGTTCTCCATGTTGGATCAGTTGGATGGAAATGTGAACACATTTACCTCATAGACACCGTAGCTAAAGATCCAAGACAAGAAAATCAACGCCCCACCACTCACTCCTCATTTCTATTTAAGTTACACTCACACAACATGAATGACACATCACAACACACAGGAGCATCAGATTCCATCAAAAATTTCAGCTACAGAGCAGAAATAAATTCAAATGAATTCGAGGCTCTTCCTCCTTTCCTCTCTTAACCACTTATCTTTAGTCTTGCCTTCAATTGAATAAATATATAACAGTTTTTACAAATATACATATCTGCTCAAATCTCCATATCGCTGTGAAAGGGCTTTTACCTCTCCTTTCAATTCTTTTACATGCACACAGTCCCAACCAAAAAAGGGTTACAGCACAACTTGACCCTTTCCTTCTATTTTTGAACGGCTTTTCCGATACCCAATCAGGATGACTACACAACTAAGTGCTACTTCGTCCCTTCCAACTCCTCAGGCCTTCCCTTTTCTACTCTCTGCAATAAATATCCATTTTACTTCGTTCCTCCGAGACATTTATAAGCGTTATATTTCATTTAGTGTCAACACGGATAATGCCCTAACTTTAATAGCGACATGGAATGGAGTCCATAGCATTTCTCCTAAGACATACACTCATGTCATGCACATCCAAACCAATCCTCCTTCTTTCTCATTTTAGTGACAATCAATAGATTTTCTTAAGGAAGACCTTTATTTTTGGGCAACTAACGTACGCGGTGCATTTCATTGCTACTACCCTTAGCCAAGAGGCACGTCTGTTATTTTATTCCTTTACAATGCCTACCAAATAAATTGTTCATTTCATCTTCTAAGAACTCTTCCTCTCAAGACAAAAATAGGTAGAATTTATTTGTCCTTCATTGTATCTGGCGCTAGCACACAATTAGCCTTTTTCCTATGAATTCCACACGGAATGTCACAAAAACCAGTTTTAAACTTAATAAGAGCTAGGTAAATTGCTCCATTTCCAACTTTTCTGCTTTATAAAATGGTTTCTTTGTACATGAATGAAAAAAATCATTTTTAGATGTATATAAACACAATAAAATACTAAAAAATTCTTCATTATTTTCATCAGTGAAATTATTGAATTTTTTAAATAGTATTATGAGTTAAATATTATTTATGCACAGCACAATAACCATCATAATGTTTTGTGTGATAAAATTGGGACTGTGTTTAAATTGCTTCATACGAATCTGAAATTTCATTTATATTGGCCTGCCTACCTACTTACTTAGTTTTCTCTGACAAATAAATTTGTCCTTCAATAAAATAGAAATTTGTGCATGGAAGAGCTTTTTGTCGAAAAGAATTACAAGCAATCAGGTAAAATAGATACACCCACACTTTCTCAATTATTGCATAACATAAATGAAAGAGAGTTGTTTGAAAAGTTATAGATGAAATAGGTTGTTACCCGAAATATTTAGTAGGGCCTATAGGCACTCACCACAAACAACGGATACAGAAAATGATTTTTCTCTCTTTCTAAGCTAAAGCAGAGTAGAGTTTTGGTATTTATTGTTAGCATAATTGTAAAATAACCATAGAATGAAGTAAATTTGGGTATAGCCAGGGCCATTATTTGGCTAGAAAGATTACAAGTTGAAACCAGCACAGATAAGTGGTTTCCCATTGTTTCGTGTTAGTAGACGTCTGGAACAATCAGGTTAGGTTCGCTATAGGTTTTTCTATGGTAGGTAAAGTAAGGTTAGTCAGGTAGCTAAAGAAAGTCGAAATAAAGGTGTACACGACTAGGATTACATTATGGAATTGAATTGAATAGGGACATTTGGTTTTTGCTGGGACATTTAATAAAGTACAGTGCCGGGAGCATCGAGAGGAGAATCAAATAGCAAGTACATATCTGTTGAGTGCAGAATACGCAATAAAAAACCTAATTGCTAACCTTGCAAAGACTAAAGTAACGCACAATTGTTATACACGTACAGTACACCTTAGTAAATATGTACGCCAATAAAGTTAAGTGTGTATAGGAGTCATGGCTGAGCTGTAAGGATTTAGTACAATGTCTACACTATACTTTGCAATGGAAAAGAATTGTCATTTTAGCTGTACATTATTACTTTTTAGGATTACGGCCTATTACTTTAACTCTAGCTAACAATATGCCAAGATTACATTATGACTGTAGTTACTTATTGTTAGTAGTTGCGTCAGAATATCCAGTACTATAATAATGCATTTCATAAGGATGAATTCCATGCTTTATAAGAGCCCTAAACTAAAATGTACACATACCCATTCATTATTTTATAAAAAAGCTTGGCTATTTACATTTTATTCATCTTTAGGAGATAGGACGATAGAGGGATGCTATAAGCTAGGCAGGCATGCACCAAGCAATCTCCATACAATAAAGTATTTAATAATGCTAGCTACGAGACTTGCTTGCTTGGGTTGTGCCTTGTCTTTACTGTATTATTGTGCATAAACAATAGCTGTACGCATTACATTTTGCACATCACAGCTCTAACACTCCGTTGCTTGCTCACCTACACTTGCCAATTGGAAAAGTCATATTTTGAAGGTCAAGGCATGGTTTTTTCTATCATCAATGACATCATAATATTATTTCTTCAGAGAGCAAATCTAATCTAGCCATCGAGACCAGACCAGGTGAGCTCTCTAAGCTAACGATAAATATTGCCTTAAACAAGCCATGCTAATTCACAAACGTATTACACATTACTTCAGTGCCTACATGTCTAATGTCTATCCTATCCCTTTATGAACTTTCCTGTAAAAAACTAGTCTAGTTGTTAGGCTGCATAGTCTATCGTTCGTTTCTATCTACGGACAGCTAGCTAAATCTTTTATTCCACCTGCACTCCCGCTGATTCCATTTGCTCATACACTAGTACCTATTGTTCGTATTTTCGGCACATGTTGATTTCTACAATTAGTTTGTTTCCACGAATAGATATCCTTATTTTCCATGCTATTTACTGTTGCAAATAGATTTTATACTCTGATGCAAGATATATAAATGCCTAATGTTATTCTATTTCTGTTCGCAGTTTTATTTAACTTTGAGTTTCAGGCTTCTTTGTAACCAAGCCGTGTTCAGCAAAACAAAATAAATAAAATTAATCATATTATTCATAAAAGTAGATTTTTTTTGAAATCTGTGAACGTTGATAAATTATCTGTCTACCACCATTTTAAATGAGCATGAACTTTTTATAATGAATAGTGTGTTATTGGAATAATCAAGATCACTAAATATTATTATGGTAATACATATCACATGAGCTGATTACCTCCAGAACAGACACAAAAACTAGAAAAAACCCTCGTACACAAAGAGTCAAAGTGTTTTTTGCTCAGATTTAACTTTGAACTTGAATTGCAAGGAATTAAATTAACTCTCCTCCCTGTATTTGATTGTTGTGTCTTTTTCTGGCTGAGTTAGCTTTATAAGCACTGTAATGTTATTGTAACATAGTAACTTTCGTTCAGATATTATAAAAAGTTAAGGCGCAGTATATATGGGAACAATATATATTTTATTACGCCTTTCCACTTGTATTATATATAAGTAGAGAGAAGTACAAGTTGTAATTACGTGCCTATAGGTGAATTCGAAGAAGGAATAATAAATACTGTATCAACGTAAAGCAAAGCGGTGTAATAAAACAAGCACCTTTTTAGAAGGTCTGTTGACTATAGGGGATTTTATTCATCGCAATTAGTCAGTGATACGAGTGCTCAGAAGAAAATATTCAGTAGTGAGCAGTCAATAGGAAAATGCAACGGGTTCGACTTTTTTCTAAGGTTCCTTCATGTATTCCTATTGCTGGAGGAAAGGAAGGGAAGACAAGACACGGGAAGACAGCCGTGAGTTATATTTGGATTTAGTTTCGGCTTCCTTAAGGAAAGACCAGGTACCTAAGTACCTCGCTCGAATTTTTATACGATGTCCCTTTAAGAGCTGGCACACTGGCTTAAGAGTAACGTTACTTGGGAGTAAAGCGGTGTTTATTTACACGAAGATGAGGAAGGAAGAGAGACGGAACAGAAGAAAATAATGATGAAGGAGATAGAATGATAATAAGAAAAGTATTCTGTCTTGGAGCTCTCTAAGAAATGAAGTGAGTGAGATGGGAAGGTGAGGTAAGAAAGGGTAGGCCAGGGTTTTCGTTAGAATTCAACAAAAAAACGCAGAGCCAGATGGTCTTTCGACTCTACGACGAAAATTTAGTTTAATTGATAGAGATTTCGGATTGGGACCCTTGAAGGGTTAACCTCACTCTTGCCACCAGCGAAGATCTCATATCTGGCCACAGAATAATTCTTTGAGCTGAGTTGGATGGAAGCTGGCACAGTGGCCTTGGCCACTTCGTATTTGGAGAAAAAACTCGTTTGCATAATTTTACAGCCTCCCAATATTATATATGTGGTACTTTATGTTACATTATAACGTTATTCATGCTCACCAGAAAGAGGTGAAACAGAATCTTAAATCCTATCTCTATCTCATCATTGTCAGCATCCACATTACTAGTACATTGTCTCAAAGGAGATAGACGCCGAGCAGTGGCTTTCATTAAACCATTTCGTACTCCACTCTCCATATACTTACTACGTACTTAAAGCTGATTCTGATGAGAAAATTATGCATGTTCGAGCAATACATGCAATACACAACTATTCTCCGTAATAGACGTAAATACTTATCTGTGTTTCCATTTCTTAAGGGAATTTTCCCATACTTCAATACTATTCTGTACTCCAGCACTAATTTTCTCGGCATTCTAAATTATCGGTCGATCAACATCCTATGCTAGCAGCAGATCCTATTCTCAAAGGCACCATTGTGTTTCACCCTCACATACTAATACTACAGTCCCCATACTATTTACATCGTTAAAAAATACACAATTCATAAAATCTGTATAGGTAGGTACACCTCTATCTGTAGTGCTGTAAATAATGAAAAGTGTGAAAAAGGGATAGCCAAGTGCAATAACATAGAAATGCGCTGTTTCCATTATTTTATTACCTCTCGATTCCCTTACATCACAAATCACAATTCACAAAAGAAATCTTGACTTGCTATCACGGTCCTATTCAATTTATACCTGCCTACCTACCTGCTACCCATAAATTCCTATAGGATAAAAAAGACAAAAATAACACAATGCAACGCCAATCTATGTACTTCATAGAGAACGGTGAATAAATAGTCAAACAGTCTGCTGTTCCATTACAGCATATCTCTTATCACAACATCCTTCGTGTTCCTCCATCACAATCCATGCACGTATGTCGAAAATCACAATTGTGATATATAGATCTTGTGGCTATAATCAATGGCCTCTCTCCCTCTCCTCCATCGCTAATGAATAGTTAGTTAGACTTTGTGGCTATAATTCACTATCTGTTTCTACTCCACAGAGATACTCATGGAATCTATATGAAAAAAGTCTATCTCTGGCCATAGCAGCCAAATAGCAAATGAAACTAGCCAGACCGTTTGTTTTCAATAGCTAAAGCCTAAAAAACAATGTTTCCTCGTCCAAGTTCAATATCAATGCCAAATGAAATAAACTTGCGGCTAATCCCATAGATTCATATCGTGTAGTGTTACACAAACAAATGCGTATAGCATGCTCCATGATTTTACTATGATGATTATTACTCAACAACGAGACGACTGGGAGCAGAGCACAATATTAAACTATTATCCCTTCACAAAAATATTCTATACCTACTTAGTTACTAACGTGTATTTAATTATTAAGTTTAAGCATGCGTAAGAAGGTAAAAAAATGGCATTAAAATATTTTATATGCAATAAAACATAGATACGCGTAGCACAGATCGTCTCACAACTTCACTACCTAGCTATCAAGACTTTATCGTAATTAGCATAAGGTTGAATTGCGAGTTAACTGGACACGACTCAAGACTCAAGGAATAAATAGGAGATAAGAAATTCAAGTCCAAGTCCAAGAACACGACTCCTTGTGCTTACCTTGATAATGACATGATAAATATACAGAGAGACTCTACACTTGTGCCTTGCTCTAGCAACTAAGTATATAACAATGAGCCCAATGAAAAACTGCACAATAAAGTGTTAAGCTCGAATGTTATTGTTTGTTTAAAGGCGAATGTCAAGGATGCCCTTACAGGTTTCCACCACCTTGTAGTTCTACAGAAAATATTTCTATCTGTGATATAATAGATTGAAATGTAGCAAAAAGTCGACTGGACGCACATAATAGGTTGGGAATGAGACTAGGTAAGTATTAAAATAGGCAATTGAGTGTAAAAAGTAAAATCCAAAATTCAATGTTAATGCCAAGGTAAGGGAAATCAGGGACAAGAGTAGTAACTTTGACTTATAATTATATAATATTAGTTGCTGGCTAAATAGATGATTATACAAATGAGGCAGGTGTACTATTTACTGTATATATAATATATCCCGCATTATGTAATGGATTTTAATAGAGGCACTTGAGTTGCTTAGTGTAGCATAGCTGACATGACATTGACAAAATATACAACTGTCATTTTATTATGTATTCAGGTAAACGCAGGTTTCCTCCGGTTAAATGGTTGAAAGGGGTAGTGCATGACATTGACTGGTGAGTCTCTGTGTAATGTCTAGGGACTGTTGTTATGGTGCAATAGTAAATTATACAATAATGTAATAATGGGGAATGTGTGTCAGAATAGAGTACCGTAGTAATATTATGCTACATAGTAGTATAGTAGTAGTAGAATCTGTGACTGTCTAGTTGAGTGCGTCTAGTTTGAAGGGTCGCTTGTTGAGGGAAAGTGAAATGAGTAGGCAAGCGGGAGGTACTGTTAAAAAATCGAAAGTTGCATTTTCAATTTCTCTCCGTTAAGTCACAGTAGAGAAGGAATAGTTCGGTAAATCTAGTATTACTACATAACAATAGAACGGAATGAGCATGAGAGGAAAAAGCAAAGGAGATGTATCTACGTATCCATGCACACAACAAAATGGCATACCTTAATAGGCACTGTAAATAAGTAAAGTACAGTATGATATTATTATTGTGCAGAGCTTGTATGAAGTATGTAACGATATTATTCCCTGCCTATGTGTATGTATGCATGCGTGTTACATTCAGAGAACAGGTAAATACGACAACGGATGGGAATGAAAGAGTTAAATAAATTGCGGCTATGCTAAGTCCTTTTAGGTGTATAGCTGCAGACTGTGCAGACAACAAACAGGTATGCTATAAAGAGAGACGGAGTAGGGAGCTGCTCTCTGACTCTCTACATGGACAAGTATAGGAGGAGGATAATTATTCAAAGCTGCTCTATCTGTGCTTGTTAAAAGTATGTGAGTAGCCGGAGGGCTCCGTTGAACCGGGTACCCGTGACCGTTAGGGCGAAAAGAAGAATATTATGTGTTGCCAGAGCCCCATCGCAAAATCCTAACCTGTTCTTTGAGACTCAACAGGTGAGATGAGAGTGTTCGTTTTAGATCTACCAACATCGCATGCTCTCCAGCCTATTCTTTTCTGGCCTTGGTTATGCGAGAATTTTTTTGATTACCCAACACACTCAATTCACTAGTCTACTCACTACCATCCTTTTTGTTATGTTATGTCCTCCCACTAGAATAACAATCATCTCTCGTCATCATGGCCCAAGGGCCTCTTTTCTCTCTTCATTGATATCTCCTTACGCACTCCGAGATGAGAAAATCGCTCAGCTATGCATAATTATATTAATGTGTACTACTTAATCAGAGAGTCCCTATTTACATCCTTTTTAACAGTACATAGTATTACTTATTTATTACGCTTTTCTTTTCTCTCGATTTATAAATTTACTGTAAGTAAATAAAGATTCCATCTGGCTTGCTCAACTATTAAAGGCAGGCTGCACGTGGACTGGAACTTACTTTCAATAAAAAATCATTGCAATTCAATACAATTTTCTCACGACCACTGACTCGTTTCAATAAAAATCTTCCTATTATCTCATACAGATTCTCTCTAGTCTTAGTTCTTCATTAATGTGTACATATTTATGTGTGAACACAACATTCAATACCATAGCACACATAAAAATATTTCCTTTGACAAACCTCGCATTTCATATTCATATTGTCCCTTTCTAAGAAAAAGTGCCGCATTCATCCATCCGTTTAGTAACAAATACACATCTTTATCAAAGAGATTTTTAAGACACACATCTTGAAAATATTTGTAACAGTATAGTTTAGGAACTTGTGCGTCATGTACCTACTTAAAACCACGGATGCCTCTTCCTTTATAAAATAATATATGCCCTCCATATTTAATTTGATTATTTATTGCACAGATATCGCCCTCAACAGAGGTCATTACAAATGACCGAAAGAAGCAGATACAAGCAGACATGCATATGAAAACTGAGTTTATTTATTATTGTCTATATCCGCTTTCTAAGAACAGTGGTGCTACTTTATCTACGGCTACCATCATAAAACAATGGTACCTATATAAATAAAAGATATTTTCTGAGAAAATTTGCATACGCAATTTTTAAATTACAAAAATGTGTTTTGACAAGTTACTCTATTCGGAAATAAACTATTTGTCTTTTGTCAGAATTTCTGAACTACCTACATGGAAATAGTATGTAGATATTTATTTAATATTTCCCTTTAATTCCTTATGAACTCATTGCTTCTATCACAAACAATGCCAACTGTCATAAATAACACGATGCTGATTTTATGTGTTATCTACCGTATATTTTTTTAAACAGAGACATGACATGTCTTATCTGATTCTACTATCGTAATAGGTAACTATACATAAATAAAACATATCTGTGGAAAATATATTTATGTATGCGTGAGGACATTTTTGACCTACCATGAAAGAATTCAACGATCCTTTCAAATGAACTGCCGAGGTACTTCCTTTTTAATACCTGAGTTATGCAGTTAGGCCAATTGCTTTCCAAGCATTAACATAATTGTTACGTTGTTATCGAAAAGTTATGTAAAGATTATTCTGTGTTACATATTACAGGGTAACTGTCAGATAGCACATGCTCGTTGCTTACCTTAAAAATGCTGCGTAGTACAGTACAACACATGAAGATATACAGACAAATTATACACATTTAATTTTTAAAGGTATTATCGATTGCATTCCCCTTTGAGACTTGTGTTATCTACAGCTATCCTACAAATAAAAAATATATCTATTTATTAAGAGTGTATCCACACAGACACATTAATCCTACCTAATGGGTGGGTATAACATATTCCAAAATTGAACTATTCAACGTTGAATTCAAATCTTCGGATTTTATGATTATGTCAAAAAATTTGTACTCTACATTTGTGTATTATTTAAAAGTTATTTGGCGTGCCCCAAGGATGGGGGGAAAATAAACCTAATTGAAACCCCTAATAGGCCCCTGCCCTAGACTACTCACGTTGAAAGATGTGCGGGGTGTAGAAAGATTTTCACCTATTAGGAGGTATGCAAACCCAGAACTGGACGATGTTATTCGTAGACGTTGTTTACGTATGTTATACCCACCAGGGTTAAAGTGCATAGGAATAGTTGTAAAAGACAGAATCTCCCTATGGAAATGAACAATTTATTTTTTATAGAATAGCTGGAGTATGTACAGTTTGATGTAGAGCATTTGTTATCCTTGCCCTTCAATTCCTTCCGAAATCAGTAATCCTGCTACGCCACAAATTCAACTTTCATTGGATTGCATGATTGGTGCATGTTACGTTAGTTCGACCACTTTTCTTTCCTTTAACTAGCTCGGCAGTGATAGAAGTAGCCTGTACGCAATAATATCAGTGAGTGCATATTAGAAGTACCTGGATATGTGCCTTTAAGCGAAATAAAGTGAAGCAAGAACTAAATCACAAGACAATAGAATCTCCACTCACTCACCCCTTCCGTCTCTACGTAAGCATTACTTTTTTATAAGAAAGGTCTAAATTATTTGTCCCAAAAAGGGCAACCCGTTGTTCACTCAACATTTTTCCCGTTTCCTTCAATCTGAAACTCTTTTTTACCCCAAATGAACTTGTAGTTATTTGAAAATGATGGTTTTTTACCCCACTTTTCCTATCTTGTACTAATGGATTTTTCATTTCTTTTAATGCTCTCTATAAATCTATATATTTATTTAGCTAGTGGTAGTGTGAGGGAGGAAAAGGAAGAAAACAAAGAGCAGGCTCCGGACAATGAGAGTAAAAGGTCCCTTTCAACAACTAAACCTTTTTATCGCATCGAATTCCCACATAAATGCTCACAATGCGTAAGAGCAATATTATTATTAGGCTCACTATTTATGATGCTAGGTGTAGTAAATACAACAAACACAGGTAAGCTCACAATTAGACTAGATTCCCTTCAGCTATGCAGATGCACACTAAACCCATCATCCCGATTACCAAGTCTCAAGAAAGACTATCAAGAAAGAAGAGTAGGCTAGACAACAGTTCTTTTCTCTTTTCTTCATCTCACTTCTTTTCTTTGCTCTTCTGACCTATACTACTACTCACTCAAGGATCATTTCGCCTCCCTTCTTTTTATCTAGTCAAGCTAAACCCAACTAATTGTAAACGAAACGGGAGTATGCATGGATCCCTACTTCAGTTTTTATTTTCTTTACAACATGCAAGATTTCCGCTCCGTCTCATCCGTCCCTATTAAGTACACACTTACGTAGAATACAAACCGAACCGCTAGCTAAACTAAATATACGGAACATTCAAATAAACTTGTTTGTTTTACAGGAGACGAGAAGTGGAGCTAGATATAATATCAACGTACACAGACTTTTTATGTTTTATGCATAGCTACCCTTACATTTACGTATGTAGACCCAAACGTTCATTTTGCGTATTTCCGGTGAGTCGAAAGAACTCACCTTAGCCATACATAAATCCACTTAGGTTTTTCCAAGAAAATCACAGCCCTAGATAATAAAACGTGTACATATGCATTTAGTATTGACTATAACAATGAGAACCCTCAATTTGTCACCTGATAGCTTTTTAGAGCAAACTACCTTCTCAGAAATGTAATGGCAGCCTTGGACATAAATGAAACTGACATATTTACACACCGCGTCATTTTCCCTAGAAAATAATAATGTTTGCCCCGTATATATCTGTATTGCTTCTATCCTTATTTTTTATTATTAATAATTTTAATAATATTCCTGTTTATAATTTGCACGTTATTATTGCTTAATAGTGAGCACAGACTTTGAGTCTGATTCGGTGTCGTAAATAATTGCAAAACATTTTCAATCTGTTTCTGACGGTATAGAAGCTAGAAAGTGTGCTATTTAAAAATGGACATGGAGTGAAGTGATGAGGGTAGTTTGAGAAACAAATAGCAAGGTGGCTGGATTAGCAAGCAGTGCTTCATTTTATCGTGCAGTTTTGAGTCTTTGATAGTCGGTTGGTGAATTTAAGTGTGTGGAAAGAGTGGTCGTGTATTAGGTAGGGACTAGTCAGCTCTAATGTGAAGTAAGGGCGAAGTGAGTAAAAGGCTGGACTGGATCTTGAGACAGGGAAGGTGCTCTTCACAAAACTTGCTCAACATGTAGACCAAGTACCGCCTACTCCCTCCTTCTTACGTAATTTTATGCATGCATTTGCTTTGGAAGCTCAGAGCTCTGCTCCATCCATCCTCCGTCCAAAGACTCGTTCCATTATCCATCGCTAACAGATAATATTATTATTACCTTCCTTCCAACTTAGCATCACGTTAGTTTATTTAGTCAGTTAGGTACATTGCATCGCATCACAATAACACAAAACTATCTGCACACTACAATCCATACATAATATTAAGATGCACAGCACAGCTGTAGCTTAGCATAAAATACAGCATACATAGCCGTTTTTCTGCACTCCAGCAAACCTGCTTCGATGACCATGATTTCCCATTCACTATACTAACCTATTAGTCCTACCTTTCCTAGCTATTAGCTCCTACTAGCTATAGATCCTTAGTAGAAACCTACCTGCCTGCATCAGCACTGTTAAATTCTCCATCCTTGTCTTCTCACTCAACCACACTCTCCTCTATTTATTTATATATGTACACAATATACATACTGGGTTTTAATATATGTATTATACCCGTAGACACCATAATATTATAATAATATTATGTAGATAGACACAGTGATTCTTTCATAGAGCAGTTCTTGTCTTTTACTTACAACACGCATTGTCTATTTACTTGCTAATGCTAATAGTCTGTCTCTATTATTCCCTCACTGTCTCTCTCTCTCTCGCTCTGTCTATGCTTTATGTACATAAAGTTAATAGTATTATAGATTCAGAAACAAAAAGATGGCTAGGAGTAATAGCTACGCAAATAATAATGTGGGTATTGTCTATTCATACTTGCTATTAGGAGATCTGTCATGGAATATTTATAGTTAAATAGTTGGACCTACATCTACTACATCCCATCTTATCTCCATACTACATGCCTTACAGAATAAATATCGCCTTTTCTAAATGTAAATCCAATATTGTACAGCACACAGGTAGAATTCGTGGAATATAGCGTTAGCCCTACGCGACCCAATGACGTCACCCTCATTAGCCATTCACCGACTAAATCATTATTCTAAACATTAGTCACTTTTCTTCAATTTTTCACACATTTACCTACATACCCAGTAGAAATCCACCTTAGATTACGTCGTCAACAGTTTCAAAACGTTCTTCAAGACATTTTTATACCTCTCATGCATAATTCCTTCCCGTATCCCTATTAAACGTAAATACGTATGAGTACTAACCTAGTATCTTCTGTAACCAACTGATCTGGATTGCAAATAGCAATGTTAGACGTCTGTTACAAGGGAAATTTAATGGTTGTACTTTTGCTACTTGCCTCAACATAATTTATGATGGGAATAAAATTATCATTGCCCTTATAGATATACGTACTGCACATATAAATTAGAATTTTAATTTTAACTACTAGTTCCATGACAGGAGAAACAAATTAACGATTACTTCATGTAATTACATTTTACTACAAGACCCTTTCAATTAATTAAATCATTTTTACATAATTAATTGCGTGATTTTTACATTGAATACTAAAGATGCGATTGAATTCAGCGTTGACGCTAAAAATCTAGATGGAAGTTGTGAACGGATGGATTTTTTACTGTGTATTTACATGTGTTCCCTCTTAAAATGGTAATAAATTAGAAATATAATATTATGTAAAATAAAAAGTGGAAGAGATTGCACTTGATGTGCTCTTTGCTTTGAATGCCAATGCCAATATCAACACGACACGGCTGGTTACATTCTCGTACATATGCATGCATGTGAGGGAAAGGTGCACGTCTAAACTTGGAGCATTGTATAGAGATAAGGATTTCATGGTAAACGAATGTAAAGTGCAGAGAGTATGCAGACTATCAAATAGTTCATTATCATTATAGACGAACACATAATAAACATAAAATACGCTAACTAAGATGATAAAGAGAAAAGTAGGATGGAAATGGCTGAAGTCTTAAAAAAGGCTTTTTTTGCATCCCGTCCCGTAGTATTCTTCTAACTAAGTATAAGAGAATATCCGTAATTACGACACAACACACAGTCAGAGTGCAAGTGTTCTCTATAGATAAAATTGGGATGGATGGAAAGTGTTTGCGCCAGTTGTGTTCTCTGCTCTTTATCTATGACTATAGCAGGTACTCGGTTTTTGCTAGTTACGTTACCTTACGTTGTAATTGTTCATAAGTAATGCAACAATGCAAAGAATGACGAGGGAGATAGCTGGAATGAAATACTAGTTGCACGCTGCATGGAGAATCTTGCTGATCTAACGCTACAGGCAAAGAAAAACCTGGTCAAATCTTGATTAGAGGTAGGCAAAGCCAGGTTTGGTATGTAGGTGCAACCCATAATGTATCTCAATTCCATAGACACCAAAGTAACGTCGAATATTATATGGTACACAGTACTGTACATAGCCAGAGAACACATTAAAGTACCTCCGCTCCGAGATAGCACGAAGGAGATAAGTGAGCGAGCATGGGATCATCCATTCTTATTACCTACGTATGTACGTACTTACTACAGCTACTACTTATGTAGCCACTATAATATTATTATTTTATGTCTTGGATGTGCTCGCTCTCTGCTTCGTTTGCTACGACTTGACTTGGACTCATGCAATGCAAAATCCACGTAGCATCACATCAACAGAAACTAACGTTGCCAACATCTACTTAGCTCGGCCATCCAGCTCCGTACAAAAATTCATTATAAAGTCAGAGCATGATTATTTTCTTTGCACTAGTACAGATAGCCACTAGTTGAATCATAAAGCCCTTCTCTCTCTCTCTCTCTCTTCTCCCATTGCATAAACAGACGTAAAAGCAGAACTATTACTTACAACAGTTTTCTTTTCTGATTACAATGCTTGCATGTTTACGATTAGCTAGTCTCTCTCTGTCTCGCTCCGCTCTTCTTCACTTTTGCCACAATTACGACTTACGAGATACAACTTTTGCTTTGGTTTCACTGGGCTGGCTAACAGTAAGATAAGCCGCTTGTTGCATATCTGCATATTTTATGTTTCTTTCGCTTTATTCGACTGGACTGGACTGGACTGGTAGGGACTGCATTGTGCTGGACAACCACCACACTGACTGATATTATCATCAGATACTGTAGCTTTACATACTCTCCCTGGTCTACTAAGAAGTGGAATGTAGCGTAAGGTAACTGGAGATGAAACAGCATATTATCGCCTACTTATGCAATGCATACCACTAGATTCCCTATACATTTACCTAATTGAACTACTAGCATTTCTCACTTTTTATTCACTGGAACACTGCTAGGGCTAGCTACCACAACAAGACGCTCATTATTTACATCTCTATTGATATGCATCGATTTATATATCCTCTCTCTCTCTCCTTATCAATCTCATTTCATAACTGCTTAACGAGAAAGCATCTCAAGTTGCACGCCCATAACTTAGCCTTCTTAATAGATTCAGACTTCAAAATAAATAAAAATCCGTGTCAAACGAGAACGCTAAATGACAGGCTGTGCAAGGCCACGTCAATATACCTAAATACTAATCAAAAATTAAAGATGAGAATGGAGTTGAATCTACATCTACTTCTCTATTATTATCATGTCACGTCCATGGATCCCATTTTAAAAAGACAATAATATCGAATTGGTTCGACGGAGCAAATACACTGCGCCCAGAGTTAGCTATTCACTTCTTGCATATGCAAATCACAAATATTGAGCACGTAGTATTTACATTAAATATAAACAATCGGTTGCAACGACCATAAACACAGAAAATAGGGAATGCTATCTAAAACTAGTTGTAGATATGCAAATCCCTTTTCCCATCGACTTACGTGGTTATTGTTTGATTGTACATAGTACCTGATGGTTCTCACTCTATTGTCCTACTAATCCTGGACAGAAATACTTTGGTAACATTGTCATATTTGGAAAAGAGAATTTCTCAGTCCTCTTTATGTTAAACATTAAGAATTTGTCAAAGTAAGCTGAATAAAACAATTTGCCTTGAAGCAATGGAAAGCCACAGCCCAGCAAAGGCGACCACAGATCCTGTCTTTCTCCTTTGCACTTCTATTGTCTACGTGAATATCCGTTCTGTTCTGCATTATGCCATTTTAGATGTATTACCTATGCGAAGAGGGCTGCTATTACATAGTCGCTATGGCGTATTTACTGTTTCAATTGAAAGTGGAAGAGCAAGAACAAACCTAGTCTCATCTCATCTTCACTCAAGCCAGCCAAGCAG
Source organism: Tomocerus nigrus (assembly GCA_019776505.1). Taxonomy (NCBI): domain Eukaryota; kingdom Metazoa; phylum Arthropoda; class Collembola; order Entomobryomorpha; family Tomoceridae; genus Tomocerus; species Tomocerus nigrus. Next base: position 16,420 of record JABASI010000728.1, read on the forward strand.
TTTATTACTATAGCTTTGCTATAAACTGGCCATTAATTTAAAGATCTTCACGCATTAGTAAATTCAATTTCTGCCAATATGAGACAACTATGATTATTATAATTTGATGTAAGGCTTCGTATATTCATGCTAATGGTCTAAGACAGTTTTACAAATACAAAAGTATTCGTCGTGAGCTACACATAATCTATGACATTTAAAAATAGTGCTCTGTACATAATGGCAGACATAAATAGTGATGATTGCGGCTTGTCGTTGAAATCATATGCAATAAGTATGTGAGATTCCTTAGTGAGTCATGTATAGTTTGTCGACTTGTAAATGCGAAGACTTTTGGATTTGCATTGTCTATGCTAACCTTAACCCTGAGAGTGAATACCTTAAGAACTGTTGAATGTAAAACGAATATTATTATGTGTAATGGGAAAGAGCAAAGAAGTTGGGAGCTGGCGATATTATGATTTAATGATGAGCGTAAGGCAAGTTAACGCGACTGAGTCTCAGTACACGCATCGTGTTACATTTCGAATGCGAAATTGGCATGAGAATTTTTAAAAGTCATTTCTTGAGCCAATTATATATTATGCATTTGAGAGTATCTACAGTAGATTATTGTTGTAGAAATTAAGCACGTAGTAGAGCAAACACGCAGGCATATAAATAAATATCTGGCCATTGTATAATTGTATGGTTAGTTTGTGATAGTGGTGAACTGAAATGAACCGTACAGACAATTATCATATGGAATCTTAGACTGTAAGGACGATAAGGTTGTTTGTGGGAAGCTCTGGCTAGCAAAGACACGAAATCTTGCCGTATTAAAAACCAGCAATGATATATACAGCGCAGAAAGTAATGGAAAAAGTAAGTGAGTAGGAATGCGTGAAATCGTCAGAGGGCATTTGCACTTTTGTCTAAATAAAAAGGTTGATATTTTTATAGAGTTAATGAGAAATGAAATGAGGTAATAAAAATGGGGATATAAATTCTAATAATATGCAGAGAGAATTGTAGGAATAAAAAGCGTAGCTATGGTGGAAGAATGGAAGTAAATGCCTACCTTTGTGAACGACTAATGAGAGTGGCTCATCAGAGTCCGGGAACGGCGAATGTTTAAGTTTGATATGGTCTGTCAAGTGATGATTGTGATAATGGTGATTGTGATGTGAACTGGAATGTTCATTTTCCACATCATCGGAAATGTTATCGACAGATTGTTTTGAAGTTTCCAGTAACCGTTGCTGCTGCTGGAGCAGACGGTTTTTAATGAGAAAAATCTTAGGCATGATTGATGTTTAGTTGATATTCCGTGGCGAGACTGTCCAGGAGTTGTCGCACTCTCCGGACGAATGTTTTATCGGCACTCAGCTCGATCGCGTGCACAATTCTAGTATGTCAATCCACAATCTCCGCAAGAAGTAGAGCACTGGAGAAATAATTGTCTGGCTAAGAAACGAAGCTCAGGTTAATGTGTACTAGATAACACAACTAATGACCGCAGCCATAAATATAACGAAAATGTGTGTGATTGAGTTATAAGTAGGCGATGAAAACAAAGGGGGAACATTAGCAGATCTTTTGTCTCTTGTTATTGTTAAATTAATCAGCAAATAACTCCGTCACTGTCCACTCAGTTATTATTATTATTATATTTACGTACTAAATCATTAACTTACTAAGACTACTGCTATTTTACTATGTCTTAACGGAATAACAAGGTTTTTCAATCCCTCGCACGAGTCTTACTTAACTACTACTAACTATCGCACTTGAAAGTCAACTAAAAGTTTACAGAATGGATGTAGCACGCTAGTTGGTATTTCTTGATTCTACAATTAGAAGGAATTCCTTTAATTGGGATCAGGTCCATGTGAAGATGAATTGTATTGGGATTCAATAGGCACAGTTGGACTTTTGGTGAGGACAGGTTCCAATCCAAGCAATATGTACTCACAGGTCCACTGCCAAGGATGAACTGAACAGGTAGGGATTCATGGCCAAGGCTAACAGTTATTGCAACCCCCGTACGACCGAAGAACACAATCATCACAGCCAGCCAACACACACACAGACTCGGCTCCATCCACCACGTACACAGACATGTATCACTTCACGGCTTATTGTTAGTTAGTTAGGTAGTGATGCACACTGAGCCTAGCCGCATGCAACAATCCATGGCCAACACACACACGGGACCGGCTGAGAGCCACAACAGTTCAGATCCAGCCAGACTCCTAATACCTATCCAGCTAAAGTGGAGCTGAGGAAAACCAACCCCCATGGATGAACATACTTTAGCTATCTACCCGGAGGACACTGACAGGTACTCTCTCATCTATTTATTCTCCTTTTCCTTGGCTCAGCTCAACCGCTTGCTGCCCAACTTTAAGCCGTAGCTTATGCATACTATAATACACAATCAGCTAAGTAAGGCTGCTTTGATTTGACTTCACTTGCTTTGCTTTCCTTGCTTATACTTCAGATTTACTTGGGCAACTCATGCTTATACGGTATCTACGTCCATTCCTAACTAATCTCATGCTCCTGACTCCATTATTGCAATTCCATGGGAAAGATTATCTCCCTACACTATAAACCCGCTCTAACTCTTTTTACTTATGTAAATACGTATAAAGCACTCGATACAAGATTTTGCGATACTATCACCATTCAACAATACATACTTGTATAAATAACTCTCTAATACATAACCTCTATTCATCCCTACTCGGATTTGCACATATTTTAACAAGAAATTATAGCTCAGTCTAAATAGTCGATTGGGATATTAGTATTCAATGTATGACGTTTTATCAAATCATATACCTATGCATACACAGACTGGTACCTAGGACGCATTGGAAAATAGAACATAACCTTCCCTCATATTTATTTAGCAACCTACGCATCCATTTAATCAGAGTACATGCAAATATTAATACCATCCACAAAAATCCCATCAAGGTCCTCCAATTTTATTCTTTGAAACTTTAATCCATTTCAAAAATATTTGGCGTGTTTTATGAACTGACAGCAGGAATTCATTATGCTATTTTTAATTATCGACAATTGTTAAATGTGAGGGTAAAAGTCATTGCAAATTTTAAAGGGGTAAAAGGAAGCGGTATAAAAATACAATTGGGCATTCCCTATAGGAAGTTAAACCAATGAAGATTCCATCTCTTTCTCATCTCATGTCGCCTATAAACTTGTAATTTTGTTTACTACAGAAATACCTTCTGTCATTATGAAGCTTAAAGGTGGTTTGATATCAAAGGGAAAAGGTGATCTTGCTATGGCTAGGATTGCACAACAACAACAATCACTGGAGCGACTAGGAGAGTGGCGAGTCAGGTTGAAGTTGGATGGAGCAGCTTCAATTCAACAATGAGCGCTGGGGCTACGGAGATGTTTTTCCACTAGCAAATACACTCTTTCCCGTACACATCCCATCTTCCTCTTCTGCATTGCAATTTTGTCCGTCCGTATCTTTAGGCAAGAAACTTGTTGATGTGATTTGAAATGCTGATTGTAATTTGTAATTGAGGGATATGTATCCATACGATTCAAATAAGTACCTACCTATGCATGTGTAGCCAGCTCTAGCATAGTCTCCTCTTTAGTTCCGAGATTCTGGCGAAAAAATAATATTATTATATACAAGTTTTGTTTTGTGAATGTAAGTAGAAACTTGTATCTGTTGTTCTCAGAGTGCGGATTGTGTAATTCTGTAATAATAATTCAGTGCATAAAGCGTTAGCTCTTCGACAAAGATCGAGATGGAAAGGAACGGACCCATGAAAAGTTTTTGTTTTGTTTGTTGCTTTTCTTTGATTTGATTTTCCTCTTGCTTCGTTTGTAGTAGATAGATATAAGGATGGAATGCAATCAGAATTATTTTATTACAGGTATTATTCTTCACATCTCTTATACATAGTCAATTCACTCATGTAAGAAACTTTTCTCTATTATGTTTATACGTAACATAGTTACATAGAAGGTGGGCACACTGCGTTGTTTGTTAGTAAGTGAGGCAAAGCAAGACACGTAGTCTTTGACTATCAGACTCTCTGACTTGTATTTGAATGCAACGCAAATTACTAGGTAATCGCAGGTGTATGAATCCGACTTTTTTATATTACTATACACCTGCTTCTCCTCATCTTATACTTGAAATGCTAAACTATAACTACAATAGTCAGATAAAAGTTGTTTTTGCAAAGATTGCCAATAATCCTATATGCAAAATGCATGCTCACTATTCACCCTATACAGATCTTTTGTCCTGTATTATGTATATCTCTTGAACACAAACATCGTCATAACATTTACTAAAATCCCTAGTTATATTCTAACTATTCTAGCCTAGTGTATCTCGCTTATTTTATTAGGTATTTCTGTGTCTTCTGGTTGCATTCCCTGTTTTTCCGTCCAGTTTTAATCTCACATGCTTAAATCTCCTCTCATCTTCCACTCTATTCTTCCATGTTNTTATTAGGTATTTCTGTGTCTTCTGGTTGCATTCCCTGTTTTTCCGTCCAGTTTTAATCTCACATGCTTAAATCTCCTCTCATCTTCCACTCTATTCTTCCATGTTGTTTTTCTGTGCCAGACATTCTCATCAATTCTGCAACAACAAAAAAAAACGTTAGACTGCATTGTTGACTACATTATGATCACTTCCTTTTTTTACTACCTCAACATGCAAGTTTACATATTTTTATCATCTTAGCCTTAAACCATATAATTACCATCTTACACAGTAAATATGAAACACCCGTCAAATGCTATCTGTATAAATACAATAGAAACATCTAGTACACAACTTTACAAATTATACTGTAACATTACGATTGCGGTGAGCTTCATCGTTGTAGCTTGATATGTGTAGGTAATACCAATAATTATTATTATAAAAGCAGGTATCGGTTTTAAGATTGCAAGCGTTGAAACGTTTTTAATGGTAGCCTCTTTAGAATGACATTTGTTAGAGAAAGATAAAATTCCCATGGCTCTAGATGAAAAGCTACCTACATTTTCCTATAATTATGGACCACTTTAGTTGGTTTTAATATTTTTATTGTGCAATGTAAATATCAGCATTTAGGTAGCGCATGTTATGATTTGAAAGATGATATTGAAATGGTGCTGATGTTGCTATTATTTTACTGTAAGAGTGTTGACAGTAAATTGAGATAGCTATTTAAAGATTCGTGCATGAAAGATGTTTGTAAATGCGGTTGTAATTTTATCCGTCGAAAGCCATTTACTATTAAGGAGAGTTCATGTGGAGGGAATAATTTTTAGCATAAAATCAGTGCAATCATAGTAGGAACTAGCATTGGTTTGTAAGTAGTTACTATTGAGTAAGTACCTACGTACATGATAATGACCCCGAGTGCCGGGTGCTATATTTAAGAGTTATGGTTATTATGATTGCGATGTACGTGGTGCTGAAATAAGATCTGTACTCAATAAACTACTTATCTATATAGAAAACTGACCATATGTAATATAAAACGAATTTGGCGAAGAAGCAATGAACTAATGACGATAGATAATAAAATAATATTAGGAAATTCTCGGCATGAACGTAAAAATAGAATATATTAAGTTCCGAGTATAAGTAATGTTCTAGAATACCTAGATGTAAACGACGTAGCTAGGTAGATATGTATAGGGTTGATAGAGATAATAATAATAATAAATAGTAATAGAACATGTATTTATGATGGATTAATGAGAGTAATTAATTATGTGTTCAGATAGTCATAAGTTTTAAAGCCATGACTAAAGTTAAAAAGTGGAAGTAGTTAAATGAAAAAAAAGATAATGTTCTCGTTGTCTCAGGATTTTTATGTAGTGATATTATTTGACGTAATTTAAAACTCTGGCATTATCTGCCTTGTAGCTCCATAACAATTGGCCTGGCTATCTTATTACTATGTGAAAGAGGAACGAAGAAGGTTCTTGTGCTTCTCTACGCTCTAGCTCCCTGATAAATAACATGATCACAGACAAAGAAGTGTTCCTGAGCAGTAATATAGAATAATAGAGCTGCGTCTGATATAGAACATCTATGTATATACAAGTTGCACGCTAGAAACGACACTAGACTACATTGCCAGGCATTCGTAGTAGCGTAGTAGAGGAATCTGCAAAAATGATGTGCTGTTATTTGAACGAGTGAGAGAGCTCCTGAGAGCCAAGCCAAGTTGATTGGGCTGAAGCAACGTTTTTCATTTCGATTTCCACAGAAGGTCAATGGCACGGTTACATAAGGATGAGGATGAGACTCAACTACACGTGATCCAAGATTCCGTTATTGAGAGAATTTTTGTAATTGTTACACTCGGTGTTTTATCGTCACTGTATCTCACTTTTCGATTTCATTTCAGGGTCTGGACACCGTTAAAATTCAGAAAGTAAGCGCAACGCAAGCCAACTTACTTTAACCACTCACTTGAGCAGCCAGCTTCTTTATATTATTTCCCCTTTAAATACAATGCACTGCCTTTTTACAAACGATACAAACATATCCACTCCCCAGACTCATCCGTCTATGTAGGGACATGCACATCCATACAAATAGAAATGTTTTTTCTTGCCATCTTACTGTTAGAGCAGATAGGAGGACTCACTAACTATTAAGGATATCAATGTGAAAGGAACTTACCTGCACTACCTTATAATCATTATCGTACTTTAGAGATTATTATGTAACTAACTTTTACATAACTATACACTATCTCCAAGCCATACATCATTTTCTACTTTGTAACTCATTTTATGAATTGCTCTATTATTGTATTCTGCCACTGATACGTGGAATTCTAGAAGCTGACAAAATCTAAACTTGTGCATCCCTTCTTACTTTCGTGTACTTTTATCATTTAACTCTTGGCTTGGGCTATTCTCTATGCATTCAGTTTCAATTCCTTGTTAATTGTTTGCCAAGTTGGACTAGGAAAGCTCTTTCGCTACTGTCAATCCTTTCATGTGACTTTTATTGCCAATAAAAAGAGAACAGTACTGAAATGACAATGCTTATCATAATACGACACCAAATTCGAGTTTAAAGCAAAACACTAGCCGAAATTCATTGCTTAGGACTCTCCTACGTACTATTTACGTTTATATCCTCCTGCTACTATGGCACATAAATACATAAGTACAATGGCTATTAAATAAGAACACTTCATAGAACACTTCACCACAAAGAGCAGAAAACCAGCAAAGCCTGTATTTTGTTGATTTGTTGTTTAACTCTTTAAAAGTACTGCACAATTATTAAAAGGTGCACGAAGAGTCTAGCTAAAAGTATACAAACGTCTAGATATACACTTAGCTACAGATATACAGAATATATCTATACGTAAGTAGATAGGCGTTAATGCATTATGTAATGTAGGCATTGCTTTGTAGAAAAGTAAGTTCATAACACCCACATCATTCTCACTGAACTGACTAGAAATACGAAACAAAACAAGTCTCAACTACGGAAGGAAGATGAACCGCTAATGAACTTCCTGAATTAGCCTCTTTCTCTCTCGTCTGCAATGTTTTCTTATTTTTCTTGAAAACCTGTACACTGCACTATGCTCCCTGCTACTACAAACTACAAATGCTTAAGTAAGCCTAGTTTTTAAGAAACCTTTGCTATTTACTTATTTATGCGGATTTAGCCAAGTGCGACTACTTGCATAGCACAGCAAGAGCATTTTAATTGTCATTATTCAATTATAGCTACCTAATTGTGTACACGACGTTTATGACAAAGGTAGTTCTAGGTAGTTATCATAGATTATTATTATGGCTAAAGCTATAGCGATTAAACATACCATATGAGTTGAGATGATTTTCTTAGGCATATCTGTAGGCTATTCGTGAAATGAAACATAAACAGCAGTGAACAGGTAAATTTATTTTTTAGACGTGGAATTAGATAGGATTTTTGTTGTTTTGTTTTTAACTCCCTCTAAACGTCAGTTGTTTGTATTTCCATGTAAATGTCATTAATTACATTTCCCTTGCATTGTTCGAGTCCAAAGCATCAATTTGCCCAGAAACAGAAACCAGAGACTTGTAAACTAATTGTCAAGTACTAAGTCAACAACTTCCACAATGAGGTTTGAGCAGAGCCTTTTTCCTTTCCTAAAATACAACGGTAATTTTTGTTGGGAATGACACACGGTGCTGACGAGGAACGGAGGAGGTTGTATTTCTATTTACTTTTATATACATACTCAATTCAATAGTCATTGCACCGCACACAGACACCATTTTATAGGACAAACAACATTTTTCATATTTGTTTTTCAGTTTATAACACAAATCATAGTATCAGTTCCTCAAATCACTCCACTTAAGTATTTCCAGTCCATCCAATATCCACATGCACAAGGATTCACTCATATTAGCATAAACTATTTTAGTTATCTTTATCAATAGAGTCTTTATGAGCGAGGAACTGAATTTCTTTAAAGGTTTTAACACTGTCTAGTGTCTACTTTATCGGTTACCTATTTACTTGCATATACACAATCACTTTTCTATTATCATTCTATAGAATTTTTGGGCAAATGAACTTCATAAGAACTATGGTTAATAACTTCAAGAGTTCAATGCACATAGGTATTAAATGTCAGCTTATTAATATGTTCACATATGTAAATATATGGAAACTTATGGCGTTCTCAAACCGTGAACTGTAAAAGAAAAAGGCAATTTAATTCCTTTTCCTGAGATAATGCTCCGGGTTCGTCTTAAGTCACAGTCATTTGTCTATCCGTTGACTTGACCCTTTGTCAACTCAAAGTGCATTTGGATTTACCTGCTGGAGCCACACAGCCAATAAACAAACTTCAATGTTCTAAAAATGTACTTTGAGTTTTAAGGTGCTGAGAATGACTGCATACATTCTCTTAGCGAGTAATGACCACCAACCAACTAGTATTCTTCTGATAAGTCACTCTCCAAACCAAACCATGCACAATATTCCTACGAACCTCTAATATTTAGTTCCAATTAAAGAATCTTTTACAATAAGTACTTCTACAAAACGTTGTTGCTCACATTTAGAAACTTTTCCATTTTACTAATAGTGAGACAAAGTCCAGCCTCTAAACTCTTTCCCTTCTGTCTGTAAGGGAATGAGCCTCAAAATTATAACATTATATCCCATAGGCAGTATGCTAATGTATACTATCGATATAATGTCATGTAGTCATGCCTTTGTTGATATCAGTAATGTCAACTCAAATACAGTATGCCATTGAAATCCTCCTTCAAGTCAAAGTTCTCCACCAACAGTAAATAATGTTACGGATAAAAATAGAGTCAGTTGAATGCTACCGTTTCGAAAATACCAACCATTTATTGCCCGTTTGAAAATCAACACCCTTTCTCGTTCAACAGACACTGCCTGTTCAATCAGTTCATTTGGTGATAGAAGGGAAATTTTGTTGAAACTATTTGTTGTGTATTTATAGGATCCGTGGAACATGTAGAACAATTTACATTGTTTTCTTTTCTTTAAGGCCATTGATTTGCTATAGACACGACTCTTCCTTCAGAGATAACATTATGCTTCCTTTTGAAGTGGTCATTTGGCCGACCGTTTCATTTCTGACGGCAGTTATTGTAAACTGATATAAATGAATACGGTATATTTTAATGCTATCTCAACAATGTTAATTAACAGCATAAAAATATTATTTTTATGTCGTATCATGCAAATTTAAATATTAAAAAGTATAGTATAGGACTTAGCACATTCAGCTTATGTACAGATAAATAAATGCAGATCTACCTATTAGAAGGATATTTTGGTCTAAAATCCCAATCCCAATCCCAATAGCATTTATCGGGATATTATTTTCTATTTGATACTATAATTTTCATATACGAGGATAGGTATTTAGAATTTAGATGCTCACTATGGATAACTTATTTGGATTTCTATTACTAAGTATATCCCGAATGGAATGAAAAAATTCTTTACTTTTGTGTACCTATCAGGACATTATAAAATGTAAGTAGGTGAGATTCGAATTGCGCTTATGATTGCTTGCTACAAGTTTCTAGTCCAAACGAGTCTCGGCACTATGCATAGTTATGTATAGTAATATTATAAACCGTCTCCTTTTTCAAGATAAAAATGAAATTTTATAGATAGTTTGATAACGTTTCTTAGTATATTGGTTGTATGTTTTCCGATGGCATTGAGATTGTCAGCAGCCTGTAAAAGTGGTTCATAATAATATTTTATTATAAGGAGCCTGGACGCCTTCCTTTGCAGAGGATGTTGATTGAAACGAGAGTGGAGTGGGAACTGTGGAGAGTAGTTTATAGGTACTTTGTTGAATGGGTACTTCTGTTGTCTCAACAAGGGCCGTAGTGAAGGCTTCTTTGTAAGGCGATGGAAATCGGATATGAAATGGAAAACCTAAGGAATTGTTGGCAGGCCGTCATAAAGAGCAATATACTTTGTTCCATTGCACTTAGCATTTAAAGGGTATATAGCTATAGTAAGTAGTGAAGTGGATGCTATTAGTTTCAAGATGTACGGAGTGGAAATGCTTATTAAAATATGTAAGGCAGGCGTGACAAGACAAGACACTGTGAGCAGAAGTTGTCTATGAATATTATTTTGGGAACATTTTGGAAATTACAAGTAATCCAAGGTCAAGGAACCAAGGACTCACCTCTTCCCAGGTAGAAGGATCCTAAAATCAACACAATAAGTTTTCAATTTCACTTTCTACTCTCTCCAATAAACATTTAATGGTTTAGCAACGGAAAGTACCTCCACAGAATGAAAATACGGATAATGTTACTTGTGTCTTGTGTCCATCCAGTGAATCTCAATCTATGGCCAAAGTCCTGTAGTTAAATTCTCGCTGATGTACGTTAGGAAAGGTTAGACAGTTTTTACATGAAAAGGTCCCTGTTTATATGTACATACATTACAGGAGAAATGCTTTATGTCCGTAATAAATACAGGCAGGTAAATAAAGCAGAAATGTACTATAAAGACGTTTAAGTGCACTCCAAGACGACCTCCCAGCTGTTCAATTATATCATGGCACCTTTTCGGTAAATGAAATTCAACGAGCAGAGGTGAACTTCCGCAATGCACTAATCTCTGTACTAGACAAGACAGTATTACAGTCCAAATAAAAGAAGGTACCTCGTTGATGTTCGTAGTTTTGGTGCTCTAGCCTGATTTTACTTAAATTATTTTGGGTACATTTCCAAGACAATAGTAAATTCAAGATGTGAAATGCAATGAAGATGTTAAATAATATCCTTTATTTCTCAATCTATCTTAAAACATTGAAAATTTATCAAATCAGATACAGATCTAGATAGAAACATTGTAAAGCAGCATAGATAACGTTTTGGCTACGTACACATGTTCTTGTTCAATTGAATGCGTCCTTTGATCTTTATATGTAACCGACTTACTATAATTGCTATCAATCATCGATCATATTATTATGAGTTATACTATCATATAATCACAAATGTAGAAATCCTTTCCTATTTCATATTTATTAGTTATCTTAATTCAACGACTCGATTAAATTGAGCAATAATAGAAATAAGGGTTTTTATTTAAACAACGGGACTCAATTCAAACTACCTACACTCATTGTCAGTAGTAAATAAATAATTCTAGTTTTTATGTGTAATTAATTAGTAATTATTTTTTCGGTTTTCTTGTTAATTTTTCTATCTAATGTAAAGTGTAGCAAAAATCTTAATACATAATAAAAGTTACAATTCCTATGAAAACAGTATTGTAAAATGCTATACATTAATTTAGAAATTAAATGCCATGTGATACGTAGGTAATATGGATGATGATTTTGGAGAATTTTAAAAGTGTAGAAATAGCAAAGTTGTGGAAGATATAAGAATGTATTGGCTCCGGAAGAAAATCAAGAGATAATAATAACCTAAATTGCAAAATTCAATGGTAAAATGGTAATTTTATAGTAGTAATTGTTTGAGATAAAATAAAGTATGTAAATAAGAACTTATGCAGCATTTATATAAATAATTCTTTTTGTACGTAGGTAGTATACGCAAAAGGCATTATATTTATATTTTATATTTATATATGTTTTACATTGAGTGTGCGGAAAAATTTATAATGGTGCTGAATAACTGCAGTTGGCCATGCATGCAGCTGCAGAGCATCCGTTTAAGGGCTTATCAGAATAAAAGTAAAGGTAGACGACATTCCATTATGATATAATCTGGACCGGAATCCCATAACCAGATAACCACTATTCATTACCTACCGCGTACTTGTATAGCTACAATAGAATAGAAATTATACAATAGAAGAAAATTTCAATGTTACACGTACATAGAAACTCATAATATATATTTGCATAGGCAGGAGACAGGACAGGAATACATTGAATGAGCATAATTGGATACTCTCTTCATTTCATAAATGCAATCCTCGTAAATCTCAGATATGCATTTTTAATAGGCATCTCGAAACCTTTTTCTAAGTCTACGATTAGCATTCCTTTTGTAATTGCCTGCGTTTGATGACATTAGTCGAGGAAAGTCATAACATAAATTATTAAACGAATATGGTTTAATTGACTGTAAATTACAAAGGGATTTGAGCATCAATCAGGTAAGTTGAAATGGAAAAGCATGGAACAGTGAAATTACAAAGCAAGGGAATTGGATTTCTAACGGGCGTTAGACAAAGAGTTTATGGAGTCATTGCACCAAATAATGTCTCAATGATGTTCTCGTTAGTGCAAGTTAATAGCTTCACTAGCATATTCACAGATAATAAAGGGTGAAAAAATTTCTTAATAGTTTTTGAGCTCAGGTTTTGTTGGCTGGTTAATTACTATTAATATCAGTATACCTGTAAACCATATAATTAACTGGATATTAAAAGGTATAATATAAACCAGTGGGGTCAACACATAACTCTACGTTTTGTTCAAGCTATGCCAATTTCTACGGATAGTCGCCGCAGAAATTACAAGTGGTAAATGCAACAAGTGCTCATTATATTTCTTAACTTCTCCGGCATTCCATGCTATCCAGAGTTTCTATGCCAAAATATATTTTATAGATAGTAAGAGTGGTAAAAAAAAGCTGCGGCTATAATCAAAGCTTACAGATATACTAATAATACGCCTTTTGAAATGACAACTAAAAATGGATTTTATTTTCCACGAGAAATTATTTTCGTGACTCTATAAATGGGACATGGATATGATGTGTAGAAGATAAATATTAATTTACGGAATCATTGACTGCATAATATTATGTAAAAAACGAAGGTAAAGCTAGATAGTATGCCAACGAACTATAGAATAGCTAGGAGAACAATAGCAAAGAGTGTGTGGCTAAATTTGAATATGAGGAGCAATCGTTTGGTGCAATAAAGTAATATAATTGTAATGTGGCACATAAGGCCATTAGTCGCAATTGTACTATTAAATGTGTTGTTGAGTAGAGTTTAGTGTGTAGTAGTATCACGATGTCATGGTGCAATGTTTTGTGCGTATAGCGGTTCATGCATGAAAATGTAAGTAAACTCAAAGTGAACTGGCTTAACGTTAGTTGGTCGAGTCCGGGGAAGCAAAAGCAAGGCAGCCAGAGAACTTGCGATTATTGCTCAGTTAAAGTCAACCACATAATATTGTTGCCTTCTCGCTCTGTGCTACATCACATCACACTTGTCTTGTAGAAAGTATGTACCTATAGTTAAATAATAGCAGGGATTTTGCATGTATGCATATTATGTGTGGCTATTACATAGTTTGGTCAGGTAGTTAGCATCAAGAAACAACCCCTCTCACTGTCTTATTATTCATTATTCATTGCTCTTCCTTCGTTTTGTTTGCATAATAATAATAGAGAATCGGCAATTGACATTGCCATCTGTGTCTCTGAAGGTGGAGGGGAAGCCTGAGCTAAAGTCAAGTCCACAAGAGCAAACGTAAACGCTCATAATATTTTCTCACTCACCTAGTCTCAACTTTCAAGTTGCCATTTAAAACGACATCAGAATCAAATGAAACGTCGTCGAGAGAACCGAAAGCGTCTCAGCAGCCTCGTCCTCATCCTCATGTCAGGCAGGGAGAGTATTAGGCTAGTAGTTGCTCTAAGCTAATAAGGCAACCTACCCACAAGAAAATACACACACACACACATACAAACAGAGTCGGGACATGCATATGGGCATGGGTATGTCGTATGTGTGTGTGTGAGCCACAAGTAAAAAGTGGTTGTAAATGCGTCTTATTTCTTCGAGGACGGCTTAGGCAATGGAAGAGAGGGTAGGGAAGGAAAGGCACTTCAGAGTCGTCGTGTATAAATATGTGGACTAGCGTGAACCAGGCAGGCAGAAGAAGAGCCTCCCCAGCGTTATTAGTAGCAGCCAACCGAAGAACCAGTCAAGCCAAGCTAAAGCCAACTCATCTTCCGTCTCATCATAATAAAACATAACCACAAGGCGTAGCCGGCCAATGACCCTTCCACTTCCATTGCTTATTCTTCTGAGTTGGATTGTTGTGAGCGACTTCCTGGTTTCGTCCTCAAGTGGCACCAATGCGGAAGCAGGTACCGTTGCTCTTCCCAATATACCAAACGAACCCAACCATACATTACATAAATGCTACATTGCATCACACCGCACGGCCTATCTCTTTATCTTCATACATACATAGTTATGCTATGCATCCCAACTAAATACAAATACACATCTGATACTTAATATCTCTTATGTTAATCCACCATCCAAAACCTCTCTACTCGAGCCTCCTAATATTCGCAAATAGACAAACCAACCTCTGCACATACATTTAGGATCTACCTATAACCAAATAAATAATGCTCACATAGCTAATATTCAAAGTAAATACAACTCGGGCGCCTACTCATCCCTAAAACGAATGTAAGTCACCATCATATGTATTTAAATCACACTGGTCAACTAAAATACTCAACGGACTCAGATGAATGCTCATAAAATCACCTACCTTCAACTCCATAATAATATTATTATTACAAAATGGCAGAGATCCCTGCCATATAACTCCGAGTAAGTAACATCTCTTCTACGCAAGAAATTACCGACCCCGGACCCGGACTCGCTTACAGTATTTTAGCTGGACGAACTGGTATTCTATACTAACTAGATATATTATTATAATTTTACATGAAAATCTACTACCTACCTAACCGTGATATGTTTTGTACATGGTGTCCACTTAGAAATGCCCCCCCCCCCTCTCCCCGCACTTTACAGCCTTCTTTCATGACTCATCAAAATTGGGGAACGGTAGTGTAAAAAAATTTGAAAATTACATGAATTTTTCCTAAAGGCCAAAAATTGTATATTGATACACTCATGTACTTTTTGCAGACATTTTTGAGTTGATTTTTGGAAAAAAAAACATACATAGGTAAACACCTCCCTGAATTTCAGTTTTTCGGATTTTTTTGAACAGAAAGATTTTTTTGAAAAAGACGTTGGGATCATGTCAAAATGCGTTAAAATTCTATTGGATATTTTTCAACCTTTCACCAAAATCTTAGGTGGTTATATATTAATATTAATCATAGGTAATTTATTTTTTTCCTATGTTCAAGCTGTATTTTATTTCGTTTTTCGCAAACTTACTGACGACCGATTTTTACGGTAAAGTTACGGATTCAGCTCATTAGATGTGCAAAAGAATTTTGAAAAAGACGTTGTAATGCTTCGATGGTAACTAGTCGGGCAAAGCTGTGGAATGGGAGCATTTCTAAATGTATACCTTTCACTTTTGCGGTCATTAATATTTGTGATTGAATGCGACAAAACGAAATTGTGAACATACTTACTTAGTTTTTACCGGTGGCTTCCAAATGTTTATAGGCTTCCTAAAACAAAAAGCAAAATTTGCCAAAAAATTGTACACAAAAGTTTGCATTTTGCAAGAAATAAATAAAATCGCTGTTTATTGATGACTATTGATGACTAGCATTACTAATATTATCATTCATCAGTAAATAAACAAATAGCGATAGACTTTGCAACACAAATTTGCTGGGCAAAACGTACACTAGGAAAGTACGTACGCGAAGTTATACGGTAGTATAAAGGATAGTTATGTAAGTAAGTATATAGTTTTGGTTCGCACATTTAGATTCAGCAGGTATGAATTGATGAGATGGAGAAGCAATGGGAAGAGCGAATAGTGAATCGACTGGCGATGAGCTATCTCTTCCCATTCTTCAACCAGCAAGGCAGATGCAGATAATAAATACTACAACTACCACTATGTGCCTTGTTATGTGTACCACTGAATGGATTATTACATTACATTAGGCTAGTTTCTATAGGTAGGTGTGCATATATCACATCCAACCAAAGTATTAGCATCATCATAGACACGTAATAATATTATTACCTTACTGCCTTTATTATCGTTAGCAATAGGAATTCTTATTTAACTACATGACACATGAATAATTTTTTCACGAAGCATTTCCTATTCAATTTCAATCCTTATACTTAGTAGCACATTGTTATACAGATTTCATTTTCCTCCATATTAAATTGTTTTCTATATGCATACATTTCCCTATGCATATAACATACGCACTCCTCTCACATAATGTCAATACACTTCACTGCAGACTTGCTACTTTCTGGTCCGGCGGACCGACATATGTGGTGTTGGTCCGATAAACTACCGGATCGGATCGGATCGGACCGGACCACGGTCCGGTCCGGTCCGGTTC
>JABASI010000729.1:0-33177 GCA_019776505.1 Tomocerus nigrus
GTAACAGTAGTATAGTACATTGGAGTATTAAGTGTACAGTAGTGTACTAGTAGTGTGTGTACAAAATTTGAAACACGTATCTATCCGTATTCGAGATGACCTCAGAGTGACCCCGTTGACCTTGACCTATTGACCCCATTTTCATGTTTAGTCTGTCTTAAGGCTGTAGTAGTACGTGTACAAAATTTGAACTGTGTATCTCTATGCGTTCATGAGATGACCTCGGGATGACCCCATTGACCTTGTCACAGTGACCCCATTTTTGAACTCTGACCTAGAATTAACCTCTAAATGACACACAAAAAATTTGGGTACTGTACGTTTATCCATTCTAAAGTTATCGTGCACAGGGACGGACGGACGGACGGACGGGACAGACAGACAGACAGACAGACAGACACAGCGAAAGCATACAGAGCAACTGCGTTACTCTGAATAACTGAGCAAAGGCACATTATACGTACCTTTGGTTATAACCTTACATGGCAATTTAAAATTTTATGCTTTAATTAGAATTTGTAATTTATATAATAATAATGGCACTATTATTACTATAGTACATAATATTTAATCAATAATTTGGCACCTTCGGGCAAATATGGAAAATTGGTACATTGAGAGCTATTAATTAAAAAATGATAACGACTTTAGTACTTGTAAAATGAGAATCACGTCACGAATTGCAGATAATTCCAAAGAATTTAACGACATCCCTTGGGAATCCGAAATGTAAATTACAACCGGATGAGAAATTTTTCCCGTCTAAGCATATTTTTTCTCCTAATTGAACGTAGTTGCAAAGAAGAGTTTCAAAAATACTTAGCGCCACTGTACGTAGTGGGGAATGCACTGGGACTGAATATTTCCTATCTATTTCCTAAACTATCTTATTAGTGAAAAGGTAGAAAAGGTATTAATTCTTGAATAAATACTGGAATGCATATTTTGTTACATTGGTAAACACACCATAATTACTTGACCACCAGGTAAATGTTTTCACATAAAATAGAAATATATCTACCCAAAGACTATCCACACACAATTCAGGTTTCATCTGCGTACATAATAGTTCACTTAACTGCTGTCATATTGGATAGATAACTGGTAGATAAACTGCATAATGGATGCGCGTCAGTAAGATCACAGTTCACACTAAAAGTAAACTGTTGGCAAGGTTTGTTAACTTACCTACCATAAAACAGCTCTGTAAAGTTGCAATAGACTGGTGGTCTTTGAATTAATTATCTTACCTCTTGTTTGGGTTTCAAAATGGTAAATCTCTGTCCGGTTTCGATATTATATAATTCTAGTTTATGTAGCTACAATTGCACCTT
Source organism: Tomocerus nigrus (assembly GCA_019776505.1). Taxonomy (NCBI): domain Eukaryota; kingdom Metazoa; phylum Arthropoda; class Collembola; order Entomobryomorpha; family Tomoceridae; genus Tomocerus; species Tomocerus nigrus. Next base: position 1,335 of record JABASI010000729.1, read on the forward strand.
TTATTTCTGTAAATGTGATGCTATTGCTATAAATATAAACAAACGATTCACAGCCATTTTGAGTGTTGTATATAAATCATGAAATGAAAATTTTCTACCGGATTTGCCGAAGGACACCACTTAATTGTAAAGCATTATTTAGATTTCTGTGAGAAGGTAAATGTCACGGATAATTTTAGAATAGGATTTGTAATATAATTTGAAAATGTATAGACAGATCATCATAACTGACGTCACTAGAATTTCTCATTTTAAATCGAAAATGAAATACGAAGGATAAATCACAATGTTATTGGCAGACTGAATTGATGGCTTGGATTTTATTTCAGTGGCTGTGGTGATTGCATTTTTTGTCTGCTGGGCTCCATTCCACACGCAGCGTCTCATGTTTGTCTACGTCACTTTATATTCCGAGTGGACAGATACTCTGAGGAATATAAATCAAAACCTATTCTACGTTGCAGGTTATTAAATGATTTCACTTTAAAAATAGTTAGAAGAATTCAATTCATTACTTACAAAATCTTGAAACATTTATTACATAAATTGACATTTCATTAATGTAAAATTAATTTTATTAATTTTTTAGGAGTATTTTATTTTTCAAGCACGACGATCAATCCGATTTTATACAGCGTGATGTCGAAAAGATTTCGACGTGCTTTCCGTGACAAGCTCTGTCGACAGGGCTCTTGCTGTTTATGTCTCTGCTGCAGCGAAGTGGTCATCATTGGCGGAGTAACACCTTCAGCGGCCCAAACCGCCGCCAGAGTCCGTCCCGGTGAAAGTCAGTCTACCGTTCCACGCCACAGACTTCTAGCCACCTACGGAAGAAACATTAATCTGGCCAATCCAAACGCTCGGCAAAATTCACTTACTCCTGGTGAGTTGGGCATAGAAACCCAAAGTTCAAAAACAGCCAATTAAATTACTACAATTAGTAAACGAATCTATTTCGATACCTGCTCAAGAGAAATAATTATAATTATAATTGCTTAGCCAAATAAAAACGGTAGTTGTTTTTTCTGGTTTAAAAATAGATTTTCTGTAGGTATCTGTAGGTAGATATTTAAGTTATTTTAAGTTTTCCATAGGGAAATGGCCACAAGGCCCAAGGATGCTGCATTTCGGCACTTAAACTTCTAGAATTCTGGTGGTAGCCATGAATAGATAGAATCTTGCCAACTTTTCGGACTTACTTTTTTGACAGTCGTAGATTTTATTCTTCCGCTCTCGAATAAAAGTTAGTGTAAATTCACGCAAATTTTATTTTTACTTCGGTTCTATCTTGGTAGTGTCAATAGTTGGCTTTTTAAAACTTTACACTTGTGCTAAAAGCAAATTCAAATTCTAAATGTCAAAGTTTATTAGCGTTTCAAATAAAAGGAAGATATATAAATAAGCTTAGGTAGGATGACAGATGAATCAGTAGGGGGGTTATGTAGTATAGACATAATAATCAATAGAGCCCAATATAAAACTCAGAAATTCCATGAGAATGTCTGTCTGGTTGTCATGTCTCTGTGCCATGTCTTGTGCGTAATAAAAAAGCGTACGTACTTACTAGAGCCAACACGATGAAATCTAAACGGAATAATAGACATGACAGTCTCAGCATCGAGTCAATGAAATTCCTGCTCTTCGTATCCATAAATACCTTAGTCCTATAGATAATAATAACGGAAAATAAAAATAAAATTGGATTTTTACGCAATTTGTGCTGGTTGAGGTGGGGATGACATAGATTCTAGGATATAGATTATGATAATATCGCCAGGAATAGCAATCTGGAGCAACTAACTATAGCACGGAAAATAAAACGAAAATTATCATTATCCTTCCTTAAGACACGAATAAAATTAAAATATTAAAAGTCTTTAAATAAAATTAGAGTTTTCATAATTATTACATATTATGATAATTTTTATTTTAAACTAGTTCCTTAATTTAAGAAATTATATCTTTCATATTGTAGCTCTTTTTAATATCTATTGATTTGATTTTGACAATTTAACTATTTGACTCATTATTTTGTCCTTTTGGCAAGGGTCAATTTACTTATGAGTCAGTGAAAATAAATGTTTTTGTACTTTTAAGACATTCTTTTAATAATCGTCTCTTAAAAATGAACTTATCACAAAACTTTGTATCAAAAATCGTATTTAGTCAATTTGCAAATAATAACTAAGGTAAATAGTAGTTAAGATTTTGAGAATTAAAATTATTTATTTATTGATATAATAATTTAAATGCAAATGTGCGAAACCCTGATAGAAGATCCGTAGTAATTTAGAGTGGAGGAGGTAAAGAGAAGTGGAGGGAGGATTGCCGCAAAGTTTTGCTTGTCTTTGGCCAAGTTAGGGAATGGCGTAATGTAAGTGAAGCATATTGTGTAGCATTAACCTTAGCCGGAGGAATTAGATACTCAAAGGGATTTCGCTTTCACTCTGCCATCAGCTCAGCGTCAGCCTTCGTTTACTTTCTCCTCTCTTGACGACGATTCTCTTTTCCCACGTGTACACTACTTTCCCCGACTCGACAGTTCACCCTCCCCCAATGCACCGTAGAACTAGAGACAAGTAGACGCCCTGATGTCTCTAAACATCTAATTCCTGCTAACTTTGTGATTTGACCAAGGATTTACTCATTTACTGCTTATCGGTCCCTATCACAGCAATTACCCTTCGTGCCGTACAGACAAACAGAGGTCACCGACGAAACTGTCAATGCCACTGTTTATAACAGTAAATAAGTAGCTATTCGCTAGTAGGTAGTGAGTACGTGTTATTAGGACTTGAAACGAAGCCAAAATTTGTCTCATGCACCATGAACATCTTCAATGTGCACTCCCAAAACATATTTTATTAAATAATACACAAAAGCAAGCGAAAGCTTTTCAACTTTTTGATAAACGGATTTTCTAATTTTCTATCATGTGTACTTAACCAGTTTGAAATGACATCTAAATTATTTATTGTAGCTTAGAATTTATGCCGATGTTTTTAGAAAGACCTCGAGAGAATTTTATGGTCTAAGATGTATAATAATAATATTTAGCATAAAAAACTATCCTTCTAGTATTAAATGTAGTCTTTTAAATATAAATACAATGTTAATGATTACTAAAATGGAAACGATAGCTCTTAATATGCATTCGTTATGCTATTACAGATACTAGCACGTCTATACACCCTTGGTGGTCACAACGTATTAAAAATCTAACAATTATCTAACATTAAATTTATTATGTGAGTAAAACTCACACAAAGGCATCCAACTTATAGAAAAGTTCTATAAATTAGGTTCCACCTCGGAATCAGAGGCTCCACAGTTTCCAAAACAGTAGAGCTTCTTTGCTCGCGCGTGCGCAAAGCAGTTAGGATTTTTATAATGAGGTGAATGCAGTGAGTAACACTCTTAAACTTGTAATTGGCCGCCAACAGATTCAAAGATTGTATAATTATTACTAGTATGCTAGGATTGCATTGTATGCTTCTACAGATATATGAATGAGTTACTCGAGAACGTTGCTATACGTTTCTCCTTCCATTAGAAACAGTAAATATGAATCTGCAAATTACACAGTTATAAACATTGGTATTGTATGCACCTATATAGTTTGCAAATAATTCATTTGTTTGACTTTAAACTTTGTAATTATTATGTACAAGGTTGTAAAGGACGGAACAGTTTAAATTCCGGATCCCTGTTGCTATAAATAGGCATAAAAGCCTCACATCTTCGGCAGTGGGGACGGAAAGAATTCTTGCACAACTTTATTGTAGTCGTGGAATTCGTTATTAGTTAGAGAACTATTCTTACAACTCGCCCAGCTACTGCTAACAAGTGCTATGTAATATGGATAAAAGGTTTTATTAGTTCACGATCCCGATGACAGCCTATCTGTATACCTAGCACATTTAATGCGGAAAATATCCAAAAAAGGAATACCTATAGGTAGGTAGCTATATATGTCGATCTTATTGTGTAACTCTATATTTAATAGCCGATACAGAAAGTAGTACAAAAGCAAAGATACTTTTGAGATTGTTCGAACACAAAACCCGTCGCGGTTTCGGTTAATATATTACAGTTGTTACCAACTGATCGAGAATTAATACGTCGCTTTAAATGCAAAAGAATGTTTCAGCCCACGCAGTAACCCAATTATTAAACACCATTAACAACCTCAAAACGTCTAAGAATTTCTTTTTTCCTGTTCTGAATTTTTTACATTCGTAAAATCATTTTCCAAACAATTAAATTCAAATGCGTTCATATTCTCAACGAAATTAACTACAAAACTAAATATTTCGAAATGAATCAAAGCTAAGATAATGTAGGAATGTTCAAAAACTATTAATCAATTCTTATCTCAAGTTGTCTTTTGTTATTATTTATGCTAATTTTCTCTGTAGTCTTTTCGAACGCTATATTTCAGTTCCATTATAAGCATGTGAGAATCGGGAAATGAAACTGTTTGATTTTGGTCTATTGCGTCTTAAACATCAACAATCAATAAACATCTACAGATAAATACATATTCCTTACGTACATACCTAACATGTAACTAAGGACCATCCAAACAAGATTCACTTTATTGGATGGTAAATTTGACAAAGACGGAGGTCTGCCTGCATCTCAGTGCAAGAAAAATCCCAGAAAGTTGTATATCTGACGAAAACAACACAGTTTTTGTCGGGGCAATAAATCCTAAAGACGTTGTTCCTTCCCACAAGCATAAACCTAATAACAATGATACGTTTCTGAAGAGTCCTAAACAAATGATAAAAAAGTTTTTTATGGAGATTTTGTCTTTTCATGCCAAGATTATTCTATAAGCATAATAATATAATAGCGTAAAGATAAATATATTTAGCTTTGTTAGATCACAGATTGCGCAATATTATTGTTACTGGAGTATTACCACACAAAGATGATTATATCAAACATAACATTACCTAAATATCCATAATCCATGGTCCAAGAGTTAATATTATGCGATTCAGACATTCAGTCAACCACAGAAAGTAAAAAGATGTTGCATATCATTTTCCTTCCCTATTTGTTGCTGTAGAAAGACAAAGAATTGATCGACTTGTTTGGAACGTCGTTGGCGAATTATTTTCGTGAAAAATTCTTCAATTTTTTGCACGCTTAAACCCTTAATTTTTATTTTGATATGATTCTAATCTTTGAATATCAAGCTTGCAACAATCAATTTCAAAATTTTCGAATAAAAATTAAGGATTTAACCGTTTAACAGTGTTAGAAAGGAGCAATTATATAATTACATTCAAAATTACAAGACTAGAAAAACACCAAATATTTTTAATCTTTACCATTTATTTGTGTAATTATATTTATATTTATTATTTATTATTTAAATATCATTTATTTTGTGGAATAATTAGTTAAATGAAATGTTTGGGAATAGGGGATCGCTTTATAGAGGAAGAAGAATTGTCGTCGTCCTCGGATAAAATGAAGACGTACACTTACACGAGAAAAAATTCCCGAAAAGCAGTTCCAGCCAAAAAGTCTAACTCTCTGCCGGATTCCTCTCTGCTGCCCTTGTGCTGCTTGGCTGGGAATGCTACCTCAGTCAACGGCATTGTCAATGCTGAAAACGAGCCGAATTGTGTGAGTCATACATGCCGTCGAAATCGCAGGCGACATCCCAACCACGAAAAGTCTCATGTTTCACAGTCCGCCGAACTTTTGCTAAAGAAAAGAGTAACGACTTCGAAGAGCGACGGAGATTCACCTTCCTGCGACGAAGGTATACCTTTCATATTCATTCAGTCAAAAGAGTCAAAACATTAAAATTACTTTTTATCTATTTTTCAAAAGAATTCGGCCTTGGCTGAGCTATTCATTTTTCTTTCCCACCTCTAGAAATCGTATATGTCCTTGCATATTTTGCATTAATTTTTAATAATAATAACATGAAAGTATATATTGATATAATATATCTGTATAATTTAATATATTCAATTTTTTCCATGTTTGTTATGAATATATAAACAAAACTATATAAATAGCCCTTATTTCTTAGAACTCTTTATACTGTTGTTGTTTACTTTTTTGCAGATGGAATTGCCGATGATTTCGTGAGAGTCGTTAGAAAATCGGCGGATGATCTTCTAAAGAATTTTTTGCCTTTGGAAGAGAAATTAAGTCCAGAGTACTGCGACCATCCCCAGCTCCACGTGCACGCCGACATCGAGTGCAACAAAGAAGTCTTAGACGGCTTGGTCGACGGAGATCTCAGCGATGATGCTAATGAGAACTTTCACATTGATTCCCCAGTTTCTCATACAAATCACGAATGCAGAGCAAATAATATATGTAAGTACGATATATACCGACGACATAATGCCAAGTAGGTATGACAGCACTAGGAATATTTTTGTGACGTACATAAATAATATTTTTACAGGTCGAGACAGTCTGGACGGAATACATCGGAAGGCTAAAGCAGCCATCAGTGAAAGAACGTCTGTTATTTTAGGATGCGATAGAATTTTAGATGTAAAAGCCAGAAATAAAACGTAACGTGAATAATTTCACTATTCAAGTTGATGTTTCTGTTACCGTGTCCTGTTTTACCCTTAAAGATATTAAATATTCTACAAGTGGGGGCCTCCGGCCAACGAGAACTTTAATCCTACAGTTACTTCTTGCTCGGCTGGACTTAACTTCCCTCTATCCTTTAAGTAAATATTATTTTGAATGTGATGAGAGTTTCCGTTTTAGAATATTTCCGTACAAATGTATGCATCTATCCTGTAAATAGTGTAAGTCGTTTTAGAGGATGCGTACTAGTTTAAGCTTTAAATATATTTAATTTTAATTATAGATACATACATTTAAAAAGTGCGGCAGCATTGAGTGCTATACAAATATAAATAAGATATTGTTATAAATGTTATTTATGTCAATTTACACTTACCCATTAAGAACGTTTTTTAGTTTCATTATTTAAGTGTTGAATTCCATTGGGACAATAAATAAGTATTAAGAATATGTTTTTTTCTGAGAATCTTTGATTTTAGATAAGTAGCATAGGTGTAGTCGGATTTTTTTGATGAAATTTTTAATTTCATCATAGTATTAGGTGCATACCCAAAACAATTGCACCCAACATTATAATATCATGCATGAAGAAATAAATTATGCATAAAAATACGAAAATATTTATGTGATGCCGAGAAATTTAAAAATGAGTGAGATGAGAATTAATTTGGATTGAATGATTTATTCTAATTGGTATTCACGATGTCAGGATAGTAAACATTGGATATTGTAAATATTTAGTTGCCTACCGATATCCCCCCTTTAAATTCACGGCTTCTAGCCCTTTTATTTTGAATTAGACACACATTCACACACTCATTGTATTGTATGCGAATTATAATAGACACTAAGTTACTAATTAACGTGTGCTTAATATTTATATACATACTAATACTTAAGTAATACATCTTCCAGGTTTTCACTATTTAAATTTCGATTTCTACACATAAACGGTTAGGTAGGTAATACTTAAAGTTTAGCTTTTCATCATTTGGTTTGCTGGTAGTCATCGATCAGTGGTAGAATTGCCACCACGAATTTTATTTCTTATCCGAACAACAATTCATTTATTTTCCTGAGACAGCCACAATGAGCATATTTTCAAATAGCCACATTATTGCGTCACATATTTAATATCTAAATAATGCCGGTATTTCTAAAATTTTATATTTTCCACATGTCAATAGTATTTATATTAATGAACTCACACATTTTTATCTACTTAATTTTCATGACTACACACCAGTATCCCCACAACAATCACAACAAAGTCACGACGATTAATTTGATTTGGAACTCTTTGCTTATCACTCATGTGGGTCTTCTAGCGGAGTTCTAAATATTTACTAGCACAGCACAACATTTTCATAGATTAGCTATAGGTACTTTACATTAACAGGTTATTCTATCATCGAGTAAAGGTCAAATTCATTTCAATCATTTCTTAGTCTTAGTAAATAATTTTTTCAAAATTTCCAAATGTAGATAAAGTGATAAAAAGAGCTACATTGAAATTCTGTAGAAAAACAAGTACACGACTATTTAATACTTAATAAATATGCTTCTTATGATTGAATTAAGAGAACGATTGTAAAAGTTGAAAGGAATAATAGGACATAACTCTGTCCAGCAAATATTTATCACGAAATGTGATTGAGATAATAAAAATTGGATCAAAGTGCCCCCTGTCATTAACATTTCTGTTCATAAAGGTTCAATTTTTATCTGATTGCATTGAAACCCGCAAGTACTTTGATTGTGTTAAACAAGATTATATTATTTTCCCTGATTTACAGACAAACTTATAAACAAAAAATTAACTCCTTATATCAACAGCACTCCAAATAACATTTTACATAGGATATTTAGCTGATCTGATCACGAATGTATCTTCCAGGCTAATAATAATATGAGAAATAATAATGACAAAAAATATTAATGAGAGAAAAGATACTAGAAATTAATTAATTATAGCTAAGTATACTATTTATACTGACGAAATAAACTCACAACTATTATAAACTCTCAAAAATTAGAAAATAGGATAATTTTATATTTTATATTTACAACGAATGGGCGTAGCAACTAAAGAGCTTGAAATATTAATGAGAGAAATGTGAGTTCGACTCTCAAATTTATTTAACAAGTGACGCACTTGATCAGTCAGCAGCTAGTCAGTCCTGTTTTGATATAAATTCTATTTCTCTAAAACCTAAAAGCACCTAACAACAGAATCCAGATAATTCCAATCCCCATATCATCATTCTCATTCCTTATTTTTATCTATGACTTGTATAATTAGATAGTATAAACAGTACACAGCCTCAAGAGCACTTTGTATTTAGCTTGGTTAATGTAGGTAGAGTATCACTACATCACAATACACAACAACACTCGCTATTTAAACTAAGTCATTTGAAACACATACAAAAAACATAATAATGGGTTATTCAATTGGTTATTATTGTGTAGACTTGATTGATGAATAAGTACATTAGCATTAGGTAATGAATAAGTCGCTGATCAGTGGAATCAGATTCAGAGATTGACTCTTCTTCTCCAGATGATACGAGACAGATCCTTACGAATACTTGTAAAGCTTGATACAATGATTTCCTGAATCCGCAATGGCCACATATCCGTCAGTTGTCACAGTCAACCCCTGTGGTCCGTACAACGGCTCCACAGCAGTACTCACGTATGACAGGAAAGATCCTTGATTGTCAAATATCTGCAAATTCCAAAACAAAAATCAAATATTTTTCCTCAACTAAACGAAACTTTAATATCTGAGAATAAACAGAAGAAAATTTACTTGGATTCGACTGTTTCCCCAATCTGCTACAAGAATATTGTCGTTTTTGTCAACGGCAACTCCTGTTGGTGCATTAAACTGGCCATTTCCCTCTCCGTTCGTACCAAAACTATATAAATAGTCACCTTCGCTATCAAAAACCTGCAAAAAGAAAAATTGCTTATTACATTTTTGATAAATCACCTAAAATAATACTAAAAATCAGCTCAAAATTAATTATACTCAATTAAAAAACGTATCCAATTGTTGGTATTAGTAAATCATTGCTTATTTGTTAGAAATAATGAATTATTAACTAAAATGTTTACTTATTCCTGCAAGGCCTAATTCCAAAAATTCGACTTTACTGGTGCCTAAATAACTTTGCTCTAGTTTTGGCGAAAAGTTAAAACTAGAGGATTTTTATATTGTGGTAAATGAAACTTTCTTTCTAAAATGTACGCATTTGAATTCATAGCACGAAGCATTTTCTACAAAGTCAAATAGTTTCGTGACACTTCACTACAACGACTACACGTCAAATGTGACAATATAATAAGAGTGCACACATGAAAGTGAAACCGAATCAAAGAAACGATTTCTACACTAGAACCCCAGTATTTGTATATGCAATGAAAAAGTTGGGGAAATTGTAAATCAAAGAGAAATGGAAATATTAAGGAGGACTCAGAGTTAGTGCGCCGCCACCTAACGTTAGAACGGATTGATTTAGGGCAAATTAGTTGAAAGTTTTGAAATCTACACATAATTCCCGAGGGCCGAAACTTTTAAAAAATACATTTAACAATAGGAAAAATTGGGGTTATGTGGAGTGAGGGTAAAGCAGTGTAAAAACAAATTTTGATTTTTCAATTATATTTGCCTAAGTAAATTTGTAAAAACTAGCTCCATGTTTTCTGTAGATTTTTTCCCTATTTCTTGGTATTTTTTACAACTTTATATGTTTCTTCAGGGTCTCGGATTGAGGCTTGGGATATTTACATGTAAATTTGTACCCTGGGTCAGGCAAATCTTGCAATTCTGCACAAAATGAATGCAGAATGCACCTACACCAACACATCGTTGGTTCTCATCATTTCCTTTCCATCAAAAATTACATTCTCTCTTTCCCATGTCCAAAAACTTTTTTTTCTAATTCTGAGTCCCCCTTAAGTTGAGTGAAAAGTTTACCTTGACGCAGTGGTTGTGAAAATCAGTGACTATAATATTTCCTTTACTATTTACGGCAACAAAATGAGGTCCTGCAAATTGCCCTTCATCATTTCCTCGAGAACCAAACTTATTGAGCAATTTGCCGTTGCTTTGGAAAACGAGAATACAGGAAGCCTTGTTGTCCACGACGTAGATCAATCCATTGGAGTCTACTGTAAGTCCCTTCGGCCCTATTCACACAAAAATCACAAATTATAAAATGACTATAAGCAATTAATTCAGTTGCAGATGCATCAAACTTGAGAAAACTTACCCAAAAGTTTTCCATGTCCAATTCGACTCATGAATTTCCCAGTGGGGTCAAAAATCGAGATCCATTTGTTATCATAGTCAGCTATGGCAATATTTCCAGTTGAAGGCAAAACAGCCACTCCTACAGGACGCTGTAATTGTCCCACAGTTCGTCCTCGTACCCCAAATCTATTTTAAAATCATAATATGTTAATCTTTTGCTAATTCCTAGTATGTTTTAATCAGGGTTAACGTGGATAAAATCAAGACGTTGGTCTTAATTGGACAAAATTGGTTTTATCCATTTTCGTCTTGTATATTGCCTGGACGAAACAGTCTTTTACATTTTACATCCATAAAAATTTTGTCCAAAGCTTGCAGTGGATAAAACGTTAAAATTTTAATTTCATCTGGGCAATATACAAAACCCTAGTTTTAATAATTTATGGTTTCTTGGATTAAATTACCTGAGTTTACATTCTCCAGTATTGTCGAAGATCTGGACACATTGATTATTTGAATCTGTAACCACAAGACGTCCGTTCGGAGTTGAAGCCACACCTTGAGGATTTGTAAACTCTCCTCGATTCCTGCCACGTTGTCCGATTTTAAGAATAAGGTCATCCTCGAGGGTATTACTCCTTCTAGAACTGGAGCCTGGTCCGTGAATGGAACCTAATTAGCAATTTTTTACGATTACAGGATACTCTATTGGCAATTAAGAAACTACCTACTTTTCATTTCAATGACATTGTAATTGCCCTAATATTGACATACCATTAGTTTTGCCCGTGTGCCCGTTACTGTAAAACTTTTTCGTCGGAGTAGAAACTCTGGAGCGAGGAGACACGGAAGCTCCGTTTGCTCTAGGAATGCGTGACGCGTTGCAGACTCCATTTCCGGTTGGTGAATGATGTGGGTGAGAGTTACCGTTCGTGTGGGCTACTGGACTCTGGCTGTTTGATCGCTCTTCTGCGTCGTAACCGTGAAACTAAAAAATTAAGGTCACACCACTTATTAGAAAACCTAATTACAAATATTATTCTTATATAAGAGAATATCAAATTTCACAAACTGGATAAAAAAAACTTAGAGGATAAAAAATAAAATCTAAATTTATTTAGCAGATGAATATAATAATTATTTAATACATTGATGACAGGTATTTATTTCTAAGATTATTGACATCTATGATCGTTATCCAAAATGTAAAATCTTTTTTTGTCTGTTTGGTAAATTTTTTGATTACTATTCTGAATATTTGTAAAATGATCTACTCCAAAGACGATTATTTTCTGTCTGATAATAAACAAAAAACAATTTTAAGCGTCAGAGACGCGATAATTTAAAATGCACGATTAAAAATATAATTGGAACGCAAAAATCATCCAAAGATAAAAGTAAGATCGTAAGGTACATATAGCATTGGTTAATATATACCTGGAATGGGCTGCCGGAAATATGTTGATTTTTGACCATGACGGACAAATGAAAGGAACCAATTCTGGAAACAAGGAATCGAATGATAAAGGAGCGATTGTCGGACTGGCGTGGCTGTTCCAGAGAGTAGACGCACTCTTTGGTGGAAGAAGAGACGTGGATGTCTTCCAGGCGGATTTCTAAGTGCGGTGCATGCGTTGCTGACAAATGAAGACGAAGAAAGTGCCGACGGCCGACTGGGACGCAGCGGGACTGGATCACTTCGCCCGACACGGCCCAACTCTTGTGCAGCGCCGAAACTACCCGCCCCAATTCATTCACGTCCAGTCTTTCCACCGTCAGACCTTCGAACCTGTCAACAATTAAAACTTCATTGCAGCCACCATCCAAGTAAATAATAATCCCCTCAATCTCTCTCTCTCTCTTTCAACAGCCATAGATTGGAGTGAGACAGAGCAATTACGAAGAGTGTCCTTGAACACCTGGCTCACAGAGCGTTACGAACTCGTGGCGTTTAATTTTTACGCGACTACTAAAATGATGTTGATGTTCGTATGTAGAGAATGAAGGAGCAATCATGCAAGCCACCCGGTTTCAGCTACTCCTAAATCACGCAGCGATTAGTCAACTATGCACTTATTTCCTGGATATTCCATGTCCGCCAATTAATTCAACAAGGACAGGCACGGAGAAAATTCATTATTTCGTGCTACACCTGAATTGACTGGAAGACGCAATTATTCCAAGGTCATCTTGCCCTACCATCCCTTCTTCCGCTTTCCTCTCATCAAATACTTCAATACCTCCCACCCAATCCACTATATCTGTAGTAGCACCTAACATTAAAATTCCGACGCTTACACATTTGTTTTACATTAAAAAATCAAAAAAAATATTCCACTATCTAATTAATAAATTCTTGCTTAGAGCTACTGCGCGCCCAATCAATTACTTATTAAATATTTAATATAATTTTTAATTTATAAAGCTAAAGTAAATCAGGCACTGATTAGACTAACTAAGTACCTCGATAGGTCAATTAAATATTAAAAAAATAAACAAATTATAAGAGAAGCACACTAAGTAATAAGAAATGAAATAAATCAAATTAAAGGGCGTCCCATGAGAATAGGCGGCATAGGTGACGTAATGGAATTCGGTTAGGGCCACGCTACTCAAGGGATTTGGCTAAGCTACTTAATTTCCATTATGTAACCACAGGGATGGAAACTCTTTCCGCTGTCAGTGGAATGGAATTTGAAAGCAACTGCTTTACTAGAGAAAATGAAACTATCCAACCAAAAAAGAGTCGACAAAACAATAAAGTATTTCCGATGTAGCTGCATCTCTCACAACTTCCGTTCCATTTACATTACATCTCTGCTACTAAATAGTAGATGATGGCAAGCACAAAAGAACATCCCTGCCTGTTATTGTCTGTTTTACAAGTAGCTACCTAGGAGCTGTGTGTGTATCTATTTCATGTGGCTATAAATAATTGCAACTCCTGTCAGAGGAAATGTGAAGCAATAGAAAGTAAAGGGTACTTCCAAGGATTATCCTTGTGCATAGTCTCTCTCTCTCTCGTCTCTATGGCCTAAGTTGACTTGACTACTTGACTCTATGGGTGGAGTATCTCATTTCGTCGTTTCTAATAACAAATAGAAACAACTCAAACGTGAAACTTCTCAAGCATACACTCACACAGCCAGAGTTAGAAACTCGTTGTAAAATAACGTCCGTGTAGGTGTAATAATATTTGACAGAGCCAAACCACAGATTAAACGAATAATAAAATCAACTAGATACTTACATATCCAATTACAAGATTAACAAGAGCACTTAACACTCTTTTCATTATACTCAGCTCTGTAAATTATAATCTCCTTGTAATTCCCTAATTAGTAGCTATCTGAAAAGAGATGACATTTGTCGAGTTTTCTTGGAGATAAATAATTGTGAAAAGGATGTCACCGGAAGACACGTTGAGGTTCGTTGAAGTCACAAGAATTATAAATTATCTCAGTCACTCCTTAAGGTTGGTGTGACTTGGTCCAGCTTCGTGAGTGTGTTTTCCCCCTCTACCAGATACGAAATAACTCGATCTGTAATGGATGGAAATGCGACAAGTTGATTGACATCAACAGATAAACTATCCAGGAAGCTAACAAGGCTCGAACATTTTCTAAATTTACATCTGAAAGGCAGAAAAACGTGTCGCACCTTTTGTGTGATCCAAATAAAAAGGAATTTTTACATGAAAAACATCTGAAAACGTTTCAGATGAAAATTTAGAAAATTTTCGAGGGTTGTGAGCCTGTTGGAATCAACTTTTTCCATTTTCATCCATTACAGATCGAGTTATTTCGTATCTGGTAGAGGGGGAAAACACACAGAGAAAGAGCAACTACAACCAACCTTAAAGCATAGGAATTATGTATGAGTTTGACTAAGAGTCAAAAGACAAGATCCTAGTGGATAGTCTTGAGAAGTGGTGCAAGTTATTTACATGGAGGAACTATTTAGTTGTCAGTGACAAGGAAGAGTTGAAAGGGATCTTTTGCCAAGAATGAATTTAGGGAGCATAAATGTGACTTTTGAGTCTTGTTTACGTTGTGTGGAATGAGAATGGTAACTGATAAAGAAAAGGGGAGAATAAATTCGAGTCTTACTCAAGAGAGTGGTCGATATGAGAGAGGGAAGGGGATACTTCCATTTTGGCATAATCTTCCAGCCGCTCTCCGATCTGCTTCTTCACAAACAAAATCTCCGTCTCATTCTCATGGCTCAGGGCCTTCTCCGTCAGCAGACAACACTCGTTCACATCTGTCAAATGTGTCGACAGCAAGTTTCGCGATTTCTCTGCAATTTCAACACAAAAATTTATTGCTCAAACTCAGAAAATTCATTTTGACTTATTTTTGTTATTTTTTTGCCTAACTTGGGCCACTGGGAAGAACATTGTGCCAGTGTGTGAGTGAAGGCTCAAAGAGGTTTATTACTATCCCCTCATTTAATTGCTCTTTTATTAGCCTTTCTTTATCATCTCGCAGATTTCTGTGCACACACTCTACATATGCCTAACTGCTCCAAAGGGAAAGCATTTATTACTTCTATCTTCTTTTGTAACCACATCTGATATTCCAATATGGTTCTAGTTCTTTTACAAAGATACTCAAAGGTCATAAATATTTTATGATCTTAACGAAAAAAATGAATCTATCATTCTAGCATACGGCACGGAGCTAAAAACCCGGGTATATTGTACCATTGGAAAATATTCGCATAATTACTTTCTCCTTTAATGATGTAAAATAATTGTTCTTGACAGTGACCCAGTTATTATTAAAAATATGTAATAATGATCTTATCAAAATCTCACATTTTTATAATTACAATCAAGTTGCAATATAATGTAAAAAATTTATTCAAATTTTCGAAAAACGATTGCAATTCTATGACTGAGAGACACTTTTCGTTTCTTTTGATAGTAAAATAACCCATTAAAATGTATTAATTCAATAAAATTATATTTAAATGCGAAAAAAAAACTACTTAAAGCAACTTACGTATCAATTCCAATTTTTCGTTGTACTGTACGTTAACATCTTCCAGAAGAGCCTGTCGTCGCTCTTTTAACCTTTCGTATAAGTCTGCAAAGTCTGCATCTATTTGCTTGATGGCATCTGTTTTCCTGTCGTTAAGTACAACACCCGCTTTATCCGACATTGAAATTGCGTCCTGAAGTTTCCCCACCTGTTCAAGTAATTAAAAGTTCAGAGTTTAGCGATATTTCCATATTATTCAAATCAATGCGTACAACTTTTACATTATAGTAACCTTACTTTCCGAAACAATTTCCAATAAAACTTTGTAATTACTGACACTGAAACTTCCTTCAAGCTATAAAGTCTTTATTTAATTGAAAAAAATTGCAATGATATGCAAAACATATGCTAACGCGCAAAGTAAAAAACGTAAAATGTGCATAAAAAATTCTAGATTTTTCCTCCAGCAAAAATCTTTGCATATTTAATAGTTTGGTTCATAGGGAGTATATACTGGAGGCTTTAGAATAGATATTAGGTCACGGTTTACTAACTCCTCTCATTTTCGTTATAGTGCCTTACATTAAATAGGAAATAAATGTGTGATAAGTTTACAAAGGCTTTCTGTATTTTTAAATTGCCTGTGGTAAAATCCCATTTTAAATTACTGCAAAATTTTTCTAAAAGTATTTACACGGGGAAACTTTTGTGATATTAAAACATTTCCAGTGTACTTTAGTTTAGAGGGAATGTAGTAAATTGAAAAAAGGGAAAAATAATGGCAATGTTTTTGTTTCTCGTCATCATAAAATTGCATTAGTATCAGAGTGAGTTAAATTTGAGGGATGAGAGGGAGGACTAGGATTGTTTGCAGGTTTTCATTTGCCTCTGGCAATGGAATGTATGGGCTAATGGTGTTTGGAGCTGGAGAGGATGGAGATGATCACTCATTTGGTATTCACGTCAAGTTGTAGAGTAAAAGGAACATTGTGCTACCTTGGCAGAGTACATAATAACATAATGCAGTAGTACAGAGAGAGTGAGTGATGCATAATGGCAAGATATGTGTAAAAGGATGTAGCATTTAAGGATTTAGTAATGGGAAGAAGGAGAGTGGTTGCTCTTCGGCTGCCTTATGTGACAGAGGGAATTATTAAGTTAGCTCTTTTATGCAGTGAGATATTCCAGTCCAGTGAGTGTCTACCTTTTCATGAACAGTTTCCATGAGTTGCTTAAGGCGAATTTTTTCCTCCAGAACGGCGTCCATGGCTCTGACAGTCGTGTGCCTTCCGTGCTCAATATCTGTGCAACTGCTGCAAACGGCCGTGTCGCAATCCCGACAGAAAAACCGCAGCGTCTGTCCTGAAATCATAAAATCAGCCCATTAATAAAACACCACGTTTTGTTTTCATCAACTTTTCAGCCTCATTACATATACAGCCCATACTCTCATATAATTATCATTTTTCTCGTCTGAGTAGCCATAAAAACGACCTTAGTACTTTACCTACCTAAGAATAATAACATTCAATGCAACACACACACACACACACAGGTAATAAAAAGAGTCATCCTTACATTACATAATCTATTCTTATGTCCAATGCTCAACAACTCCAGCTAAAAATGAATTCTTTATTGTTCAGGATAAAAAAACTGCAGTTTAGTTTACAATGCGGACGACGCCGCAGTTTCAAAGCTAAAACAAAAGAAGAAATGCCGAGGAAGAAAAACTTTTTAGTTAGCACACAGCAAGGCGCAATGAGCTAGCTCCATTATTTCCTTCATGTCTTTCTAAATGAATCACACACAGAAACATTTATGATGAGATGACAATGTACATACAGAGCATGTCAGTTATTGCGTCATTTTTCTCCGCTTCTAGTGGAAAATCGCACAAAAAATAAATATCAGCTACAAACAAATTCAAATACATAATTGATGCAGTTTTCCAATGCCAATTACGTAGCAAAAATATCTTGGCTACTCTGTCCACGAGGAAATTATTAAAACAATTCCCTGTCCAGCCTCCAGTTATGCAAAATTATAAACAGAAATGTATTTTTTAATATCTACATATTACACAGTCCAATTAAATCTTGTCGATTAAATCTAATGCTCACCCTTCTAATTTAATTGAATTGCCGCCGGAAATTACCACAAAAGTGTGGATTTTTCTCCTTTTACAATGCACTCGCCTTTAAAACCAAAAATGACACAAAAAACTTTTTGCTCGTTCAATAGACACTTGTGTCACAACAAATGAATAATAAATGTCGTTTATTTCAAAGCGAACTTCAATGACAATGTGTCAAAATATTTTTCCAGTCTCTTATTGGTTTAAAACGTGTTCAATAATTTTTGCAGGTGCTATATGTACGTAATTGTATATATCTGACTAATAGAAAAGGCAAACAGTATTAAAGAAGCCCAGCTAGGACTTGATTAGAACAAATGAGTGTATTTTGTAGTAGTTGGTAAGTACTACGTAAACGACAATAAAACAAATTAAATGTAAATAATGGTTCAATAAAAACTTTCCTGTTTATACAATTCCGAGCCCTCGGCTAACAAAAGCTAATTTAAACAAAACATGAGCATCTATGCATTTCTTCATACACAACACACACATAAATATTCCTGTGTTAGAGTTAAGGTACGCATATGCAGGTACACGGACGGATTGCAAAATCCTCCCATATCACATAGCATAATAGAACATTAGACATTGCAGTCGTATAGTACGAGCTCAGTATCAGTATCCCAAGTCATGTAGCACTTAATTACTGGAACCTTGCAGATCGTGAACATCAACAGCAAATAATAAATATAATGAGGCACGTAGATTCATGGTTAGGGAAATCTCTTTGCCAACACATTTAATTGTTTTTGGGCGGGTAATAACCATCGGACTTTTTATATGCGTCTATAGGTATATTAGCAAAGTATTTAACTATAATGAAAGTTTTTTTAAAGCCCGACAATCTACATATCTACAAAATAAATATAGGTTAGTTCCAAAGAATTTCGGCTCTTTTCCATCGACACTGCTAGCCACATTACATTTTATATTTTATGAAGTTTTCGTGCTCGTTCAACCACAAGAAAAACTTTGGTGCGCATAGACGATGAAAAGAAATTAATGGCAATGCAAAAATTTTGAATTTCAATCCGCAAATCCAATCGTTGTACTTTGTACTAATACGGCTAGCAAAAATATTAACCTTATATTCAGGGAGGCGAAAAAAATGCTACGGTTTATAGTCACCTTCAAAATTTTACGTCTTAGATTTCATTGAGTTTTTTCCTGAATATAGAAAACGTTCAATTTGAAACATGTTCAAAATATTGAAACTATAAATTAAATTATAAATTGTTGCTGTTTAATTAATTCCCGTTTAGAATTCCTTTGGAATAAACGAAACACTGACTTGGCTACATTATTAAGCGACAAACAAATAGCTGAGTGAGAAACTGAACATTAGTTTAAAAATATTATTTATAATGGATAGGTAGAAGCCTTTGGAAGACGAGAAGTACGGTAAGTGGCGGATTGTACGATGAATAAGAAAATAAAGTGACCAGGACTGACGAGTAAGCTGGCAATTGTTTCCATGAAAATTACATTAGCATTTGGGAGGGCGATAAAATGGGATTTTTTATGGATTGCCTTCAAACGCGTCTTAAAATTTAATAATGCAGATAATATTATGATGGTCGGAGTAAAGTCCAGAAGAAGAGGAGAGAATAGCGAAGCCACCCAATGAGCACTACTACTGCAAGAAAGAAGCATAAATTCCCATCGAGAGAGTTGCGGATTCCACCTCCACCTCTCCTACTCCTATCTACTGTAAACAAATTATGAGTTCGTGAAAAAATGAGGTACAGGGTAACCGTGAGAAATTTCGCATTCGATTCTGTCCACTTAGTCCAGCACGTATTATTTGTTTGCTAATTTGCGTTTGTCCTCATTGGAAAATGGATGTGCACTCTCACGTCGTCTTTAGTATTAGCGGACAATCGTCACTAGACCTCACTAATGCGATTTAGTAAACAGTGAGCTAAGGAATAACAGGTAATAACAGTAATTAGATGTGAGCATAGATCTTATGAAAGCATAGTCATGTGAAATTCGCCAATTCTTTTATTTTTAGTAAGCTTAACAGGTAAATCCATTCCCAAGTCATGCATGACTTCCTTTAAAGCGTTGACATTGCGTAAACCTGCGCGGAGATTTTAATTTTCATTCTGTCATGCACCTGGCCATTTTCACAGATTTATTAAATTCCAATTTGTACAACAATAAGTCACCGTACAGTTTTACTGTTTATATTCAGCTATTGAAAAAGGAAGGATAAAAATCCTTTTCTCATTCCAGAAACTCTTCCTTTACAAATTGAAATGGAATTATCTCCCACTTTTTAGCACTTTTGATCTGAAAACTCTGTGAATTACATGGGGGCCTATAGCTATTACTTAGCAGTCAATAATATTGAGCTACCATTTAGTATGATTCATTCAGAAGAACAGGTTTACTTATCTCTTCGTGTGTTTATTACTGCAGGGATTTCCATGAAATCTTAATATTTTCGGAGGAACTCTTATTAGGACAACGCTGCTGCGAACCTTTTCGACCAATGCACGTAGCCAACATGCAAATGTATAAAAGTAAATGTGCAATATTATATCTGGGAACAACGGAGCCATAAATCTTTAGGATAACTATATTATTTTCCCAAGAATGCAAAGACCCGAGCCACAGCCAATTTATTAGCCAACTCCAACAATTCCTCCTATTTAGTTAGGCCGTTCTAATCCCATCCATACAACAATATTATAAATAAAAATTCCTGCTACGATATTAAATAAGGGATACTACTAAACAGAAATGTGTAATCAATTTTTTCATCCTGCACGTTCTCCACAGGGTTTCTCTCTACTCGCATCTATTTAATTGTTTCATCAAATCAAATCAAAGGTTAAGACAAAAGTAAAATATTAAAATTCTCCAACAAGGTTTCAATAAAAATCCA
Source organism: Tomocerus nigrus (assembly GCA_019776505.1). Classification (NCBI taxonomy): domain Eukaryota; kingdom Metazoa; phylum Arthropoda; class Collembola; order Entomobryomorpha; family Tomoceridae; genus Tomocerus; species Tomocerus nigrus. The sequence goes on from JABASI010000729.1 coordinate 22,193, forward strand.
CATTATAATCTCATCCATGATAATTCCATATTTATTAGCAGAAAAATAATTTCAATATTTCATTAAACTACTTTTGGCAGGTGTGTAATTATTTTAATTTTAAAATTTCAAAGCCACTGATAAATATACACCTGGAAACTTTTATCCNATTACACTACTTTTGGCAGGTGTGTAATTATTTTAATTTTAAAATTTCAAAGCCACTGATAAATATACACCTGGAAACTTTTATCCCATACTTGACTTAATTAATAATGAAATTATTTTTTAAGATTTTTTTAATCATGTTTCAAATCAAGGGTTAAGATAAAATGCTAAAATCCTCCCCAGGTTCCAGGTTTCACTAAAACTCCTGGTTACAATTTTATACATCGTGCTAATTGCATACCATATAATTGCATATAACAGCAATAAAATAATTGTACCACTTCATTACACAACTATGGCATTTGTTTATTTTAATTACAATTTTGAACTTCCCTTGTAAATATGCGCCTCAAAACTTTCATCCCGTATTTTCGCACAAAATAATTAATAAAGAAAATTATTAATCATTAGGTATTACTACAATATTATTTATTTTAATTACAATTTTGAACTTCCCTTGTAAATATGCGCCTCAAAACTTTCATCCCGTATTTTCGCACAAAATAATTAATAAAGAAAATTATTAATCATTAGGTATTACTATAATAGAGATTGGGTATTGAAACCCTGGTTGTGTATCTGCCGCATGAATATGAGAAAGAGAGAGAGAGAGGACGGACGGCAGGAGTAAAGGTGGCTGGCTGTGTCAGAGTCAGCAGGTGAACTCACTGAGGCAGGTAATCTCATTAGTTTTTCAGAACATGAATATGAGAAAGAGAGAGAGAGAGAGAGGACGGACGGCAGGAGTAAAGGTGGCTGGCTGTGTCAGAGTCAGCAGGTGAACTCACTGAGGCAGGTAATCTCATTAGTTTTTCAGAGTCGTATTAGAAGTATTGTAGCTGCATTCTTCTATCTGCCAAGTAAAAACTATTGTGTATTTATTGTAATATTTAGTAGTGGCGCATTTTAGCAAGAGCGTTGAGTCCCGTCGCTACGCTATGAAATGTCTGAATTATAATAAAACAGCTTATACATACGAGCAAATAAGTAAACCAGGACTTGTTAATGAAATGCCTTATTATTAGATTACAGAGGGCACACCGCAGAATCACAGCGGCTTATTAAATAGCTTCCAATCTCCATAACGTCATCGTTCTTTCAGAACCTTCCCTTAACCACACACACAATACACAAATGCATTTTATTTCACACGGAAAACTTCGAGCAATAAAATAATAGATTTTTTTACCATCTTCAATTATTTGGAAATCTAAATTACAGCGTCATTTCATGCCGTCATATTAACATGGATACTGCACTTAACTTCATAACATCTCAATATGGCATATGAATTTAACATATTTAAAAAAAATCTTATAATATGCATTTGCACATTGCATTTGGGAACTAAATTGGCGTAGATCAATACGCAAATATTCCACACAGTTCGCGATATTTTTTATAAAAAGCCATTTACAAAAAATCTCGAAATATTTTCGAATAGTGAATATTTGACAAACAAATATTAGAAATAGAGAATTAGAAATCATTTCTCAGATTCAGAAAATCCTCAGAGAATTTTAATGGGAAATAAATCTCTGATTAAGATATTTATGTATACCTAACTTAATTTATAATCTAAGTAATTTTATTTTAACATGCTATGCTTTAATTTATGAGAGATCACATATTATAATTATCATTGGTCATGAAAATCCACTGGGAGTATGGGTAATAAAATAATGTTAGGATATAAGCAGCTATGAATAGAATGTTCCCATAAGAAACAAATCACACAGAGATTTAAAAGAACAATAGCCAGGGAGATTTTCGCATGAGTGAATTAGATGCGGAGTAGTTGTGGCTGAGTGGCTGTGCCCATATCTAAATCGACTATCACGCGATAAGGGCCCAGAACAATGAGCAGATCCATCTCTTCTCATTATTATTGCACATGACCTTTTCACTGTGTGGCTTTTGACTTTTGATCTGCTCAGGTATTTTATGTCTGTCGACTTCCAGTAATTACATTACTCTCAGACACAAATGAATAACTAAGAAGCTTTGAATTAAAAATAACAAGTAGCGAGTTGCGAAGTGAATAGTTAAAAGGCTGTGCTAATTAACCACCCACCTAGCAAATGCACTGAACTTCATTCATAAATAGTTATGAGAAGAGGAGAGACACTAATTCTACTTACATCAATCATAATCCCTCGTCTCTCTCATTGTCTGCTCGGCCTAATCTGATCATGATGAGCACAGAGTGGAATAATAAGAATGTGTGTGTGAGAGAGAAACAAAGTCAGTCACAAAACTCGCAATCCGCTATCTTAGCATTTATCCGATGTGACACTGCCATTGAAAACTGGATTTGCATATCATCATCATCATCCANCATCATCCATGATGTACTTTCGAATGCTCCTCACTTCTAAATTGAAGACGAGGAGAGAGAGAGAGAGAGAAAAGGGATGGAAGTATGGAAGAGGAACGAATCACGCACGACTGACGACTCTTCCTTCTCATCTCTCGACATTTTTAGAACTTCGAACGCACAGTACGCAACATTATTATTATGGCTCGATTTGTATCTATGCAACGGAGAAGCGTAGGGGGATGTGCATAAAATACGTCAAAAGAAATCTAAATTTATCTCAAGCACTCCTTAAGGTTGGTATGACTTGGTCAAGCTACGTGTTTTCAGACTGCACCAGGTAGCAATTAACTCGATCTGAATGAAAATGGGAAAAGTTAATTCACATGGACAGATAAACTATCCTGGACGCTAACACGGGTCGAAAATTTACAAAATTTTCATCTGAAGCACTGTTCATTGATTTTAGTGCAAAAATGGCTTTTTGCGTCTTTTTATTTGAGTCACATAAAAAGTTACGACGTTTCTCTGCGTTTCAGACGAAAATTTTGAAAATTTTAGAGCGGTCTGGGCCTCTAGGATAGTTTATCTGTCTCAATCAACTTTTTTTTTAAATTTTCATTCATTACAGATCGAGTTGTTTGCGTGAAGTTAAAAAGTAATAAATATTCTTGATTTGCAATTTTGTAAATGACCCCTGATTGGAGGAAAGTAATTTCTCTAGGAAGTTATTGTAGTAAAATATGAAAATGCAAGGAGGCGGAACGATGAAATAATTCCGCCGCCGGCACTTGCTCATTTAGATACACCTGACGGCTGTATTTCTGTGTGTGACTCTGTCTGTGCACCGTTGACTCATCTCTACTCTATTTCCTACACTTTCCGTAACATCATGCAGTGCAAGTGGATTGGCAATTCAGACGCTCTTCTTCTGCCTCCAAGCTAATAACTATTTTTCTATTACGCATCTGAAAAGGGCGAGTCGCAATGCGAGTTCGCGAGTCTGTGAAAATGTGCAAGGAGCAACTTCATTTACTTGAGGAGCAAAGCATTTTCCAAAAATCACAATTAGCTCCCAGCTCATTTATCTAGCCATTTATTGAGAATGGAGAAGGAGCTGATAGATAACTGTACACAATGGGATCACATAGATCATTCGAGCTTGGCTACCTATTGTCCACGACATAAAAAATCCTCGCGTCGTGAACAGATAGCACCCAGTGTTTGATATTAGTCGGCTTTTTAAGATTTTTGCCGGCCAGCCATCAATTTTAGCCGGCTAAATTGGCCAGTGGCCAAAACGGCTAACGGCCAAAAACAATGCAAAATAATTTTGGCCAGCCTAAAAAATGATTTTAGCCGGCTAAAAGGCCATTTTTGCCACTACCATTTTGGCCACTTGCCAGTGGCTAGTCAAACACTGATAGCATCCTTTCTAGCTTCTCCACTAACATATTCCTCTTTTCTAATGCTACCTCTTGCGATTATTTCCAATTACAAGAAAGAAACTCCTGACTGCCAAGACATTTAATCGTCGTTAAGAAAGTTACAAAAATCTCTTCGTTTTGCATAGACCTAAAAAGATTCAATGAGAAACCTGAATTCGTAGAAAAATACTTAAAAGTATAGAAAAATTTAGAAAAAATTTGAATTGTCGAGATCTACAGGAAATTTTTCTGGTTTTTAATTATTTTTTGGTGGGACATTTGAGGAATGACAGGCTAGATCAGTTTTGACAGAAAATGCAAATGCCGTAATGCCTACTCGCAGTGTACCTAGCGAATAATTGGATTAAAAAGAGACATAATTTACCTGCATGACTTGGGCAGTAGAGATATCTAGCATCCCCTGGGTCTCTGTGTCCGTTGCTCTTTGGACTTTTGCTTCTTTCGGAATTGGAGGACTCCAGTCCGTTGCTCAGTGGGGAAATCTGATGGCAAGAGCTACTCCCTTCCTCCTCCTTCAAAACATTAATACAACACAAATTATGAATTATTACACGAGTGAAAATATCCCAGCTGTGTTCCTCCACGATGTGACAACGACAAAGTCCGAGATTTACCAACTGACGTTTACAGATAGCTTTACTACGACGTATATTCCCACTAAGATCTCAGCCTAAATTAAATGTCCATCCATTCACTCATAATTTAGCAGAATTGTTTTCCATGTCTGTCGACATTGCTTATTAGTCCCATCTATTTCAAATTGTGAGCAAATAACATAAGAATAAATAAATCTTCTTTTTTCCTACATATTTATCTAATTGTTTTTGAATTACAGTAATTCAAAATTTTATACGACATATTAACACAATATTATTTCACTTGTCAATTCAGAGATCCAGGTTTCTGTAATTCCGTTTTTTAATGGCAAAAATTATTCTATTGACGTCTTAAATGTTACGATATTCAAATGTATCTTTGGAAACTTATTACTAGATGCTGGGAATTAGTTTAGTCTAACAAGTTCCCTTTCTTGTGTCTGTTATAAAATCATAAAATATGAAAATGATAAAAAACTGCTCTAACTTTTAAAATTTTAATCACCACGTAACATTTTTGAATGTATGCATTTTAAATGGCTAATTAATAAAAGTACCTACTTAAGGAACATACATATTTACTAATATTTAGGGATATGAATGGCTAAATTCTTATCGTTCATTCCGCATAGCTTAATTTTGCAATTATCTGCACTGTTTTCTGTGCATTGCAATATTTTAAGGTATTTCGAGTTTTATTTGCAGTAGATTCTTAGAGGGCAGAAAGTTGAATGGAGGCTGATAGTATAGAATAATTGCTATTCTTTGGGCAAAGTGGTGGTTTCAACCTTCCATCGTAAAATAAAACGAAGATAATTTGGTAATTAAAGGGCGGCCTGAATGGCCTCCACACACTCCGTTCACCAGCCCTGCTCATTATTATAGTCATTAAGTCTAATGTAATGGCTCTGCTCAAATCCAATGCTAATTCTTATAAATTTTATTTTGTGAGTGTGACCGAAATGCAAATAATACAATGTCCTTTGCAATGTTCCAAAGATGGTAAATTAAACATAATTTGGTGTAATTCAGAAGAGTTAGGAAATTATAAAAGGGGCTGTAGCTAATTAATATTTATCTAGCAATAAAATTCCCAATAAATAAAATAAAAGCCGTAGCCTAAATTTCATAATAATAATACAGAAATTGTAATTTTAACAAAAAAGAGCGTTTAAGTAAATGTCATTGGAAGTTTGAACCTGCAGCAGTTATAATAATATTTTTGCATCATGAACTAATGCACCTCTAACATTCTGCTGTCTATAATCTCATGGCCATTCAGAATGACACTTATCGTTACTGACGATGACACACATGCAATAAAGATGATCGAGGGGCTACGTACAGCGTTCTGCATGCAGAATGAACTTAAGATGTCAGTGGCAGCCTCTTCTTTGTAATCATTCATAATTCATAGTGCAGAAAATTTTAATTGTGCTCTCTCAAAACCAAAAAGAGTGTGATTAGACGAGAAGCTGTTAACTCGTTCAAAAGGAAAAGAAACACAAGAATTTTAACCAAAATGGACAGCTGTGAAAATAGAGGATGACTACATGTGAAGAGTGTAGATTGGACAGTGAGTGATAAAACATGCTGACACAAAGAAGGTAGGCCCTAACTGTACACAAACACTGTGCACAGAATGATGTTAAGCTTCTGAGTACTTGTAGGCTGTAGCACATGAGAAATGAGAACTATTAATAGGTACACATAATAAATTACATCACTCAGCCAAGCATATTCCTAAATTAACAACAACAGCCTCACTTCTAAACTTGTAATCACTCTTCAAATATGCGAAACTCAAATTATTATAATATTTGTACATAGCAAAGGAGATTTGTACTTGTCATGTTAATTTTTCGAGTACACACTCAGAACTTTATCTAATATTTATGTAAACCGAACTGAGCTCTCAACTGACACGCCATTTTCTATATAGAATCCCTTTTTCCATAGAAATTTAGATGACGATCAATTTATTCTTTTGCAAAAATATAAATAATCTATGAGGTTTTTTTATCAATTGTATTATTTAATTGTACTAAATATTATTCTGTCCAATTTTAAATCCTTTTGTCTGACAAATTACACAAAATGTTAATTTCATTTTGTGTCAATATTTTCATCAGTTTCAAAAATAATGCAAATATGATGGTCATAATATTTATACAGCAGTAGTTAACTAAATAAAGGCTAAGATCATTTTAACCCGATTATTTCTATGTTAAAGCTAAGGAATATAAATTTTTAAATTCTAAATGGGGCTATTCACATTTGCAGATGTACAAACATGAAAAACTTGATATTTTCTGTGTTTAAAGATTCTATGAAAAACTGGCTTTGTATTTCTCCCGTAAAATGTCAATAACTGTTTCTACAAATTTTATTATATACTAAAAACACTTTGTATTATACAATATGTATGAGTAGATGTATGTATAAAACGAGCGTAAAAGATTTACTTACAGTTTTAGGATGTTTGGCTGAGCATTCTTCACACATATCCCAATCACAATCATGACACTTGAATTTGGCCAGTTGGCTGCAGTCGGAGCAGCGATGCTCAATGTCTTTATCCATCGAGAGATTCGTCACACAAAAATTGGTCTGCAGAGCAGAAACCTAAATCCAATTTCAATTTACAGTTAGGTATTTGCGTTTGGGCCGAAACTTGTCTCAATAGAGCAAATTCCTTCGTGACACTTTATTTAAAATCTTTTTCCTTCCTTGCACTTAACTTTTACAGCTTACACCTTTAACAAAGTTCTGAATAGAAGAAAGAGGAAAGCTGTCTATATACTGTCTCATTATTTCTACTGAACACTTTAATCAATCTAATAAAATATTTTCAAATTTTCACAGACATAGGGTTGCCACTAACTAGCAATAATGGAATTAATTAAATGGCAGTTTAACTTAACGACTTAATGAATTATAATCGTTCTCACTTAAAAGTTTAACCCACAGGACATGAGTGTAACTCTGTATAGAAAACCAAAGCTGATGAGAGTAGAGGAACAATGTTTTAGTTTCCCCCAGACAATTCCTCGGACATGACAATTGGGAATAAAGACGCGAGTGACACTGAGAGAATAGTGACAATGTCACTGAGTCAATAGCACCAGTCCGAGAGCAGTATAATAATAATGATAATAATAATGAGAGAAAGAACTGGCTCGAATCCACACCACGCACTGCTGCTACTTTATTTACTTATGTTAAATGTCTAGAGCTAACTCCTACACGTACACACAGATTCAGCAGCAGAAGTCAGAACAGTTGTGAAATTGTGTGAACGGAACGAAGGCTGCTCCAGCACTGACAATCATTCCGGCCCTCCCAACGCTTTTCCTCGAAACGACTCTTTTTCCTCAAATGAGATAATGGCAGAGCAGAGCAGAGCAGAACGAGGACTGTGCTGTGCTGAAATTGCGTGGACTATTGGCGTGTGGTGGAATTGTGTATGGAAAGGAGATTCATGTTTCGTCGTGTGAAGATTTCCATTTAATCGAATGTTTCAAACGGGCAAGCCTCGACATTGGCACTGGAGAGGAAAGATTTCGACGATAGGGAAATGAGAATCGTGACAAGACGATGGACCTGCCTCTCTTTTGTCAGAACATCCCCAAAATACGCGATTCCTCATTCAATGAATACAATTATCTCACTACCACTCTCTTTCTCAACGACATTCTGCTTTCAACAGACGAATCCACAAGAATGGACAAAATTATTGTCCACACATTTGTTTCAAAAAATAATTAAAAATAGTTTTTACTAAAATAATGATGATGTTACTAATTGTGTATTTTGGTAAATGTTAAATGGGGACACATTAATAAATCACTTAAATATTAATAACAATAAAGTAACAAATTAGTGGAAAAAACTTTCAAAAATAAAAATTTACGGTAAATAAAAATGCTGATACTAATTCAGAGCTATTAATGCAAAGTACGATTATTTATTAGTAAAAAAAGTAATTATTAGTAAATAAAAGTAATTGTTGGTAAAAAAAGTAATTATTATTAAAAAGAGTCTATTATTGATTCTGTAGTTTGTAAATGGGAGAGAGGTAGAAAGAGGAGTCAAAAGGAAAGGTTACGAAAGCACAATGTCAAGATTCTGTTTGTGTAGCGTGTAAATGAGGGCTGCAGACACCTAGGTCTGTGGAATTGGGGAAAAGTTTGCAGTTTGCTGATTTGTAGGATGTGGTTGTCGATAAAGTGAGGGACTGGACAGAATGACAGGACGAAATGATCGGGAATCGTCGTCAGCAGAAATGGCAGAGTCCGGAGCGGAAGTCTTGTTAGCAGTTGCTCTCTTCTGCTTGGCTACTCGAGCAACTAAATTCAAGTCACTTGAAATTCTTCGTCTCTTCTTTGTCGACGGAGCGTTCGCCTGTCTCTCTGTCTGCCACAAAGTCGCAAAGTAAACTAACTGCACTTGCACACAGCACGGCTGCACGGCTCCCTTTCTAGCCACACTTTTTACTTGACTTTGCCTGCATGCATACTGCATACCCATCTTTATTAATACATCTACAGTCATTACAGGAGAAGACACCTATACCAATACGGTACCTACACTACGCACCCAACTAACACAACACACGGATATTATGTCTTCACAATAATAATACACACATTGCAAAACAAAATGCAAAAAGGTAGCGAAAGGAAAATCTGTCTAATTGACAATGACAGAATCTGCCCTTCTAGTTCTGTCCTTTCCCAATTTTTTGGTCTTAATTCACCCGTGGATGAAATGCAGAAATTTTGAAATATTTCAGCTATTCCGATGGGTGAAACATTATTATTCGTACTTATCAGAACATGCAAATATTCTTTGAATCAGACAACGAGATGAGAGTATGAATATTTAATCTTGATTTTTTGTATATCTGTAGGCATTTGTTTTCCAATTATCTTTTTTCGAATTTTTTTGTGAGGGCCGAGAGAGTACATGGGTTTCAGTCCCAGTAGTGGTACAGTGACAAAATATGATGACTCAATTGTTGAAAAATGACTTTTTTGAAAATTTGTCGAAATTGGAGCAAAATGTCTCAGAAATGCATATTAAAATTCTAGAAAGACAGAACGTTAAATCATTTCTAAAGTTTTCGCCATATTTTCCCCATAAGTTGTAAGTTTGCTCTACGAATCCTTTCTTAGACGAACACTTAGAAAAGGTTTGAAGGAAATACCTATCTAAATCCATCAAGAGTTATTGTAAGGACAGACTAGGCTGCTTGACGTTATGATTGTAATATTCTCATGAAGTAGCCACACAGCTACTGCATACCTACAGATATTATGACAATAGGTAGCTAAACTGAAGGTAAGACTCACATGACTCATGAAGACAGTGGACTAGTTTCACAGTAGATGAGAATATGCCACGCTATGGCACAGAGAGAACAGTAAATTCATTCTTTACAATTACAACTTGCTATGATCATCATATAAATACTGAAACTACAACTACCTACTATGTACATATTCAAGTTGCCTTTTTGTTGTCCGGATGACGGATACTGCGAAAAGAAGAAGCGGCACCATAAGCACAACAGAACGTCTACCTATTTACTTACTTAGGTCGTTAATAGTTAATAGTCAACTCAAGTCTCGTCAAAAGATCCTAATTACCTTTATAATAGATACTAGAGCAGAGAAGGCAATAGTAAAAATGATTTAGCCTCTGTACTCTTCTTCTATTTTTAGGGATGTACCAATATGAATTCAATATTTAAGTACCTAGACTAGCATTGTTGTATTTATATCTGCACACATATTATTCCTCAATCATCATATCCGCCACTAGGGATAATAATGGACTGATAAATTTTTATATCGCAATCTAACTAACTGGCGCTACAACTTATTAAATTACATACAACATCCTAAACGTATCATAACAAGGCACGTTTAATACGACATGGCACAATACACACACCTGGATGCATCTACATGAGAATGGCTATCTGTTAGATAGAGAGACACCAACTGACTAACTGACTGATAGATATGTATGTATAGGGAGAGAATAACTATAGTTAGCAAGTATTTAATAGTAAAAAGTGGAAGAATCCGTCACATTTCCGCTCTCACACAGAATGACTGCCATTCACATCAAAATCACAATCAGTCGGCCGTCCTGTCTCTCTTGTTCTCTTCCCTTGTTTTGTTGTAGTGTCAGTCAGTCAGGCAAACAATATATCACTCCTTTTCTCTTCGCCCGTTTACATGTCATACTAACTTGCAATTACTGTCTTCTCATAGTTAAAGATAAATAGAAATAGCAAACTACACACAAACAAATAATTCTTGCTTATGTTCGCAAACGGATAAACTTGCCTTTTTCACAGATAAAGGTGACACTCATTCTATTTTCTAGCCCTCTCTTAATAACTTATAGTTATATACACAACAGACAATACAAATATACATCACTCTTACAATTAGACACATGAAA